>JAOQMM010000006.1:6525496-6535842 GCA_027563515.1 Erythroxylum platyclados
GAATGGTTACATTAAGCTTTGAAATTCAACAGCATTCCTACAGTAGCTTCACTCTGCTCGTCCCACTGCTTGGACCATTTAAACTAATCGATGTGTTCACAGATAATAAGGCAGTAACTTAGGCATGAGGTATAAATTTGGATGTTATGTAATTAATAACTGAAGCACAATGAAAGTCTGAAGTTTATCAGACTGTCAAGGTGTATAATAGTGACAATACGATATCCTTCTCAAAAACAGCTTGAGTAAAGATAATAATGCACCTTCTAACGACTAACTAATTATGACCTACCTCCGCTATTCCACTCATGTCAGACTGGAGTCAACTTCATTTGTCCGACGGAAAGTGGGTCTCAATCCGCTTCTCTCAAGTCGAGTCCATCGATTTCACATTAAAGTTGCAGGAAAACTACTCTCACCAATCACTCCAGAGTTTTATGCTCTGGTGGCCCTAGGGTATGGAAACACATGGAATACTTGTACTTTCTCTTTCTAAACTTAGTTTTGATTAAAAGGGTTACCAGCTTTGACATCATAACTAGAATCATTCAATGAGTTCCTTCAATTGTAATAAAATAGGAGGAGATATTAGATTTTATTTGAATGCAATTAGTACCTAATTAGAATTAATTCTAATTCTAATTAAATTTTAATTAAAATTAGAATTTTATTTCAATTAAATTATTAAAATAGTCAAAATCTTAAATAAGTTTAGGTTACAAGAGAACTAACACTTCTTATCTAACACTCTTTACAATAGTTTTAGTGTTCCCTCAACATGTTCTTTAAAAGTCAGATACTTGTAAGATTGGTGGTTGAGATAAGTTAATTTCAAAAACAGTTCGAAAGAAATGACAAGAAAAATGATCGAACTTCGGAATGATGTACAAATTATGATTTGTGCTTTATTATATTTTATGTGTTAATTATGTTATAAAATTTTAAGTGATCTTGACTATCAAAAATCAAACAAAAAATTTTTATTGTTATTTCGTTGTGCAAGAGATCGGATCCCACCCCTATTTCCTAATGACTATAACCTTTTATCAATTTACCATGAGAAAGATCAAATATCTTATATATAAACTATTAATATAAAGCATTTCAAAAATTGAAAAAGATTGTTTGGAGATAATATTTAATTATATTTTTTATTATGATATTAATATACTAATTTTAATTAAGTTTTATATGTGATATTATGTATTTTATAAGAGACTATATTATTTATATGTAAAAAAGTCATACCAAACTATATATTCTATGGCTAGAGAGAGAGACTCATGTTTCTTTCTATCTTGGTATTCTTTTTTCCCATGGCTATCCTGCTTCCTCCCCCTCCTTGTTACTGGTTACCTCCCCTTCATGCTCTTTGTTTGTTTTCTTGGTCCCTAGGAAGCCTTTGTTTTTATTCATTATATCTTTTTTGCTCAAGCTTTTTTTTTCCTCAACTGATTCACTCTCCAAACGTCCTTGGTAAGTAAGGATATCTTGGGCATTTAAAACCAATTTCCCTCTTCCCACCTTCAGATTATTGTTTTAAGAACATTATTTTAAACTTTTTCTAAATAGTGTCAGTTGTTTTAACCTTTCTATTTAATGGCCCCTAAAACTACAGACTGTGCCTAATCTTGTCTCCTTCTCTCTCATGTTGAATTCCCACCTTTATCCTTATCCTTTTCTCCTGCTCCTAGTCTTTAGAAACCTAACTTGCCATTGAACCCCAAAGACTAGCCTCCCACTCAACCCCACACTTTTGTGCCCTTGGAACTCGCCCCACCCCAAAACTTTAAATTGGAGGCAAGTTTTAAGAGACACCTCTAGCTACACCCGCAATACGCCCCTCCCATTGTGAGAGAAGGCTCAACCATTATCTCTTCACCTGTAGAAGTGCTCAACTTTGGTGCTGAAACATTAGATGGATTTTTTATGGGAAAGAGATGTTTTCCCTGTTATGAAACTATAAGTGATTAAACATTAGAGACTAAAGGGTCTACAGAAGGTTCTTCTTAGCAAAAACTACATGTTCCTCTTCAAATTCACCTCTAAAGACCAAGCTCTCAAGATAATAGAGGAGGGATCCTAGCATTTGAAAGGAATACCTATATTTCTACAAATGTATAAGCCTGGAATCATTCTTAAGGAAATAAACAAAAATAAGTCCCTTTATGGTTTAACTTTTAACAAATCCCCCTAGAATATTGGTTCATAAAGGGTCTCAGCTGCCTAGTAAGTTATATAGCAATCCCCTATGTATCGATGAAGCTAAATCTTTAAGCAGATGCATTGGTTACACCAAATTATGCATTAGGGTTGACATTAATTAGGAGCTCCTTGAGGAGATACCATTGTTAAGGCTAGGTGTGAATGATGCTCCCACTGAGGACTCCATCAAAGTTTCCTACCAATAGAGACCATCGTTGGCATATAAAGAAAAGAAATGGATACTTGTTGGAAGGGTCTTCCAAACTAATCAATATAATAAGCTAGCGAATGAGGCTAATACTTAAGATAAAAGGTCTAGTCCTAAGAAGCTTACTATTGAGGAGAAAGCTACAAATGACAATAGGGAACCATTTATCCCACTTAACCAGGACACTAGAGCACAATTGAGCTATAATTTAGTAGCATTGTAAGTCCTCATGATGCATCTCAAGGACCTTTGAAGCTAGTTGAAAGAAGAAAATTTGGACGTAAAGACAAGTCCAGAGGAAATAACACTTCTAAGGTGTAATGTTAGTGATAATAATATATAAAATAAAATAAAGTCAAATAAAAATAATAACTAAAAAGATATATATATATATAATAATAATAATCATAATAACACTGATAATCATAAACATAATAATAAGAAGAAGAAAATTAATAATAGCAATAATATTAGTGGTAATAGTAAAGATGATGATGATGATGCTAAAATAATAATAATAATAACACCAATAAGTAATTACCTTTTAGGCTAACTACAAGAGGCAAGAGTTAAAAGATTAAAGAGGACTGTCAGGATCTCTTTACGAGGGATCCTTTACCTAAATCTTATAAAGCCAAGGTTTTCTATTATGGGTCACGTCCACAGTAAGTTCCAACATTGCCATATCATTTTTTATCACCTCCTCCCAATTCTTCTTAGGCTCCTTATTTTTCTCTTACAATCTCTATGTACAATCCTTTTACATCTTCTTACTAGTGCGTCTGGGTGTCTCCTTTTAACATGACCAACCACCTAAGCCTTGTCTCTCTTAATTTGTCCATAATATTAGCAACCTTCAATTTGTCCCTCACTATTACATTTATGACCTTATCCCTTTTATTAAGGTTGCATATCCAACGAAACATCCTCATCTTCGTGCTGATGACTATGAATTTGTTTGATGGGCCAACACTCTACTCCACAGAGCATGGTCAACCTAATTTCTAAACGATAAAATTTACCTTTAAGCTTGAGTGGTATCTTCTTGTCAACAAAACTCTTGAAGCACTTCTCCATTTAAGTCACCCTGATCAGATCTGATCCGATGGACCATGTCTTTATCAATTTCTCCGTTGCTCTGAATGATTGATCTTAGATATTTAAACCACTCCTTTTGCAGTATAACTTCTAATCCAATCTTTACCTCCATATCTGAAACCACCCTATGTCCCAAAAAGTTACATTGCATGTACTCAATCTTAGTCCTACTCAATCTAAAACTCTTTGACTCTAACGTATCCCTCCAAAGTTCAAGCTTAGCATTGACCCCCTCTTTTGTCTCATCTACTAACACAATGTTATCAGTAAATAACATGTACCAAGGCACATCCCCTTGGATGTTCTTGGTAAGCTCGTCAATTACTACTGCAAACAGAAAGGGACTCAAAGAGGAACCTTGTGTAGCCTAATATCTATATAAAAATGCTTTTTATCTCCTCCTATCGTCCTTACTCTAGTTTTACACCTTCATACATGTCCCTAATAAGTTGTATATAAGTCATAGGGACCCCCTTGACTTCTAAATACCTCTACATGATTTCCCTCTATACCTTATCATACGCCTTCTCTAAATCAATAAAAATCATGTGTAGGTTACACTGTCTTTCCCTGTAGTATTCCATTAACTTTCTAAGGAGATGCAAAGCTTCTGTCGTGGACCTTCCTGACATGAAAGCAAATTGGTTTTCTGAGATTAAAGCATCTTTCTCACTCTCTTCTCGATCATTTTCTCCCACAACTTCAGGGTGTAACTAAGTAATTTGGTGCCTCCATAATTATTACAGCTTTAGATGTCCCTCTTGTTCTTGTATGAAGGAATTATCATACTAAATCTCCACTCGTTCGACATTTTGTCAGACTTAGGGATCGCATTAAAAAACTTTGTTAGCCAAATAATATCCTCTTCGCCTAGGCTCTTCCACACCTCTATAGGTATCGCATCAGGCCCAATTACCCTACTACCCTTCATCTCCCTCAACGTATTCTTAATTTCATCCCTCGTAATCTGTTGGCAGTAAGTAAAATTACGAAACCTCTTGGACGAGCTAAGGTCACCTAAAATGATATTATCCTCTACGCCTTCATTAAAAAGGCTATATAAGTACCTCTATCATCTTCTCTTGATGTCATTTTCAGCTATAAACACCCTCCCTACTTCGTTTTTTATACAATGAACTTGATCAAAATCTCTTACTTTGCGTTTCCTAACTCTCTCCAATTTAAATATATCCTTGTCTCCATCTTTAGTATTCAGTCGTTGATAAAGCTTCTCGTAAGCTCTACTTTTAGCTTATGAGATTATCAACTTCGCCTCTTTCTTTTCCAGTTTATACCTTTCTCTATTACTAACTATCTCCACCTCTGTGGTGTTATCCAAAATAACTTTATAGGCGGCCTTCTTGAACATAATTTTTGCTTGAACTTCCACATTCCACCATCAAAAATCCCTCTTACTACCCCTTCGTCCTTTTGAAAGACCCAAGATCTTTATAGTTGTATTCCTTAAAAAAGTTGTAACTCTCTCCCACATCTGGTTAGCATCTCTTACCAAACTTCAATCTTCACTCCATAACTTACTCTATCCTTAAATTGTTTCGTCATATCCCCTTTCAAATTCCTCCATCTGATTCTGGTGCACCTTAGAGGACTTCTCTTCAGCCTCCAATCATTAATAAAAAGATCCAAAACTAGTAGTCTATGTTGAGTTGACACGCAAACACTAGGTATCACTTTTCTTACACTAGTCTATAATTCATGAAAAATGAAATGTGACTAGTTATCTTATGTTGGTTATATATCACTACAGGAAATATAGGAGAAATATGGGTTGAATATCATAATTAATTTGCATGCAGCTCTTGCCTCAAAATTATTGGAAAAATAATACTTACAAGAGATGGATCTATAGAAAGGTATATATATGCATGAAACTAATCGTTTCTTACAGGTAGGTATACAACTAGGTTTTAGATCATATGCATTAAAGCTTTTAGGTAAGGTTAGCCCTGAGTGAGGGCTAACCTACTAATTACAAGTTATTTTACGATATAGAAATTTTTCACTTAAGCAAAATGGGTTTAAAAAGAGTTGTTCTTTTTCAAAGATTTAAAAGAATTTATTTAGAGAGCAAATATCAATCTCAATTTGGTAAAAAAAAATATAGTTTGGTACGTCGTCATACATGCAAAAACTTCTTCCTGAAGGTAAAACAATAGTGGAAGCAAGCACTTCAAAATAAAATTGCTCTAGCTAAATGTTAAGATTCTTATGTTTCTAATTAAAATTCGGTAAGAGAAGGCCTTAAATTCAAAAATTTTGCCTTAGCCTTGCCTCCATCAATATCATTCTCATCTAGGTAAGAAACACATCTCATTTATTCTCTGAAGTCTCATTTTTTTATTTTCTTGCTTTAAATTTTTTATTTTCTCACTAGCTCTTTTGATTTGAAGATTGAGTAAAAATTTAAAATTTGATTATGGGTATAATAAAATTTTCCCATAATCAAATTTTAAATTTGAGTTGAATTTTTTATTTTTTAATTGAAACTCATATTGAATTTTGGGTATACTTTATCTTTCTTTCATTTCTTATTTCAATTGTAGTTTATTCGGGTAAATTGAAATTTTCAATTTGGTTATATATGATATTTGTCAATTGCATTTTAGGTATAATTTTAATTCGAATTGAAGTTTATTCGGTAAATTTTCTTTCTTTCATTTTGAATATATCATATTTGATAATTTTTATACCTTATTTTCTTCTTTAATTGCAATTTATCTCTCTTTCATTTATTAAGCTATAATTAGCATTTTTTTAATTTATGAGTTTGAGTGATTTTATATGTATAAATTTAATTTTGTAAATTATTGATAAAATATGGTTTTAATATTTACATAATGTGGATATTGTTGTTAATCTCTATTTTATTTGGTGAAAATTGGATCACTGCTAGTTTTTGATATTTTAGAATTATTTTAAAAAAATGAATTCTTAGTGCAATAGCTTTTATTATAAAATTTTACTCATTTTTTTTATTTTTAATGTAGGATATTAAATTTGGCTAGTTGTTTTTTTATTTGTCACAAATATATAATAACATTGATATATTTTCTATATAAATGGTCGAGTTAATGTTATTCTTTTCTGCCTACCTACTTTTTTTTTCAGTTCTATAGATATGTGTTTTAATTCTTTTTCTAGTTCAATTGTATTATAATTATTTTATACATGTTGCCTAAAAAGCATTTATCTAGAAGTGGAAGAGGAAAAAGAAAAAGAAAACGAGTATAATAGTTAATATCCTAAAAATGAGTTATCAATAAATTTGTTAAAAGAGTCTCTTTTAGTGAAAATTATGGGAAATTATGTGAAGATGGTTTTGAGCAACTTAATGAAAATTTAAGTGATAAGATTTATATTCATGAAAGTGTTAGCAATTTGAGTAAGTATAAACATATATCAAATGCATTCAATTTAGAAAATTTAAGAGTAAATAAGCAACCAATCCCTTTGTTAAATATTTATGATTATAAAAATTGAGATAATTTTTATAATAAAATAAAGAACATTTTGATTGAAAAAAGTTAATAAGGTAATTAAATTTTGTATTTTCTTTAGCCAATACATATTTGTATATTGTTGGGATCCTTCTTTTTACTTTGTATCGGGCCTATAAAACTTAAAAATCGGACCTACTTTTTAACGAAGCATTCTCAATTCTTTGGAGCTTGAATTCTGGGCTCTTTGACTTTCTATTTTTGTTTTTGTAGGTGACTGAGTGATAGAACGATGGAGATGCTCGGGTGTTAACAAGGGGATTAAGCCCAAATGGAGGGTTTTGGGCATGCAAGTTTTGAATTGGCTTTCTAAACTGCAATTTAGAAGAGCCTCTTGGTTTGTGTTGTACCACAGCATTGGCATGTTTCTTAGCCAGACCAAATGGATTAAAACTTTATAAGACAAGAATTAAAATTAAGACAGGAAGTAGTTTGATTGAGAATTAGAGCTATCAGTTGGAGGCTTGGGTAAAATTATAATTGGCCAACTTCCCCCCGGAATGACTCTTGCAAACATATTAAAGTGGAGTCCACGAAAGAAGGAAGTGACAATGTGCCTAAACTTTTTGCATTTTCATTAGCATTTGATTGGTGTGCCCTATCATGTCAATAATTACATTTGCAGCGAGATTAATTTAAAGAAGCACTTATTGCATACAATTAATTTCTTTTTCAATGCAAGATAGCAACAGAATATTATACTCAGTGTAAAGATACAATACTTGTCCCGGTGGGTGCCTACTGCCTAAACTGATACTTGGATTTATGGAGATATTTTGCTTGCAATTGGTGGGTGTCACATCCTGGCTAGTGATTTGTGAAGAAGCAAATTAGGGAATACCTCACATGACCACTTGCAGAAATACGTAGGTTCTAAGCAATCACTCACTTTGCTTAAGCATTCCTTGGGAGAATTATTACAGAGGAAACAACTATTGGTGTCAATATGGACATCTCAACTTTATGTGAGCTGTTCACATGTGTGGAGACCAAATCTCACCACAGATACCTAATTTTGAAAGGGTCCTACTCATCAAATATACTATTGCAGCAATCATTTTCAACTGTCTTTCATGTCTTATTAAACCCAAACCAAGCCAGTCATAAATGTATAGCAGCAAAGGTAAAACGCAATCCTAATCATTTCATCAGTTGATCATAATTCATGAAAGTATATCCAAAGAGCTTCTTATTAGTGTTTTTTAAACTTCTATCATAACATAAATGCAACGAGACATATAAAGTGAAAGAAAAATTTTCCGTCTTTGATGTCTTTAATAAGAAAAGAACAGGTTAAGCTACGTATGGTCACATCCAAATTAACAATATCTAAACTAAGATTACATTCAAATAATCCTAACATTATAACATAATTCTTGAAGCAAATGATAGATAATGCTCACGTCTCTTAGTGGAATTAGGGTCTTCAGATCTTTAGTGGTCCATACAAATTTAGGACAAAGTTTTAGCCATCATTACTTGAGCAGTTTTAGCTTATGCTAATTACTTCAGCAATGCACTTTTCTAAGATATTAGTGCCTCAACGAATTATGAATCCCTTCGAAAAGCTCGAAAGTATTCCCAAGTTTTGTAATTAAGCATGCTTACGTTCAGCCCCATTCTTCACAATTTCTCTCACACTGAACTGTCCAATCAAACCACCCGGGTGACTCGGCTAACGATTATCTTCTCTATATATGATCCAGTTTTAGCTATAGAATAAGCATTTCACATGCTCATCAATGACACAATCAAACATTTTTTATGTAGAAAAATAGCTTAAGTGGGACACTTCGCAATCCATGGTTTGCATATAGCACTTTAAAGACCAAGTTGAATTCTTTATTTCCTTTTCATGGTTGCGTCGACTTCCCTTTATTTTCTTTTTCCGCTCTTTTTAATCGTTATTATGTCACTAAGGGACCAAAATAGGTGCGACTTTACAGGAAGTATGTGCCATGGAACTTTAACTCCATAGCCGATTACATCAGTAAAGTTGAAGAGGAAAAGGAAGAAATAGAGACACCTGGGGCGTTTGTGTTCCATGCACAGCTGGGAGAATTTGAATATGAAAATATTAATTTTTCGGATGATTGGTAGGGAAATATATTTATTTAGTAGAATTCAATAAGAAATAAATTAAGTAAAAGGATTCGAATTCCCTGAATTTCCAGTATAATTAGAGTTTTGAGTTGAGAATGATCAAGAGTGCTTCATCCCCTAAAACTTCAAAATATATCATATATGGTCAATAAATTATATATTTGCCTTTATTCTTATCCAAATTAATTAATTATAATTAAAATTTAAACTATTTTGAATTATTATCATATATGGTCAATAACAAATATAAGAGGGAGCAATCAGATAATTTGAAGGATGATTGTAAATAGTCTGTGATAATTGCAAGCGTATTCGATATTATTATTATTCTATTTTTCCCAAAAATTGAAGGGTGACAATATTAGGTATACATAAGTTAATTAAAATATATAAAATTATAGGATAGAAGTCAATATTCTTGCATTATATTACAAAATGGTGGCATCAGATTCCAAAGAAGGAAAATTACGGCACCCTTATTTTTTTATAAAACCGCTATTTTTATAATAAATTTATCACCAAACATTATAAATTCTCGTAGAATGTTGGTTCAAGATTTTCGTCTATATCAGGAACGTTTAATGTTATGTTTTGTTAAAAGAGAATAACCAACAAGAAAGAATAATTTGAAACAAACAACAAAAATACAAGAAGATCTTACCCCGTTTTAACTAATTTTAGTGTGCCTATCTCTATAACAGTAAAAGAGTCTATTTTTTCACTGAATAAAAATCATCTATATCAGTATCCAAAAGTATATTTATATATAAACACTAACTATTATAATCTTAGGCAACGTGTTCCTTATTAAACTCAATAAAATTTAAAACATTTTTCAATAAATCATAAAATCCTTCTAAATATTTAAATCCAACACAAACAACCTATCGCAAATATGGACTAGGACGCAATTTCGTCCAAGTCGTGTAACTCACAATTTCTTTCTTGAATAAAATATAAGACTTTGGATCAAGTTTGGACCTCTCATCGCTACAAACATGCACATTGTTATATCTTCTCACCAATTATCTACTTACCTAATGTGAAATAATTACTAGATGTTTGTATGAAGGAAGTAAAAAACAAAGTAGAATTATTGCTTTATCCTCATCAACATTAATCACCTTAAGCCTTAGAAGATCACTAACTATTTGGTTGAATGCATTGATATATTGTTCTAGTTTTGTTCTCTCTTACATCTTCATAATGTATAG
>JAOQMM010000006.1:6535942-6551345 GCA_027563515.1 Erythroxylum platyclados
AGATCACTAACTATTTGGTTGAATGCATTGATATATTGTTCTAGTTTTGTTCTCTCTTACATCTTCATAATGTATAGCTTTTGCTTCATATACAACTTATTTCTAAGGGGACTTTAACATCTATTATGTCTCTAGGTTCTTCCGTATCTCTAAAAGGGATACAATATTTATAACATGGTATATGACCTTGTTTGTCAAACATAGTTAAATGGTTTCAACTTCTTATGCCTGTAATTCCTTCTAATTGAGTGCATCCATACCTTCTAACTTATTCTCACACAACTCCTTTAGTATGCCTTGCTATACTAACAAACCTTCGCACTCTATTATCATAGTCTAAAATTTTTAATTTCATTGAATTTCCTCTCTTTAAACTTTGCAACTGAATTCATGTTACCTCAATAATGTTTTGATACCACTTATTGCAAAAGTATATGCAACAAAAAGATAATAGTATGAAAGAAAATAATATGAACATATAAAGATTTTAACAAGGACAGGCCAAATTTAGGGTACCTATATCATCATGGAGCAAAAATGTCCATCTTTTCACTATTCAACAATAGGAATGATTACAACTCTCCTATATAACTAGGTTTTAAAAAGTACATTTATATGCAAATTTTATTTAGTACAATCTCACATAACTTATCCTTTACAAAATTCAACTTAACTTAAACATATCTTTAATGAGACATAATATCCTTCAAAAGCTTAAAATCTTCAATAAGAATGTGATTTCAGATAAGATAGCTCGTTGCAAGTAGGACCATGTAACTTTTATTTCTTTCTATAATAGAACATCGACACAAAAATGCTTGTGTTTTATATCGTGCAACTCATTGTATTTACCCACAAATAGAGATAGGCATCAATGCGCCCATGTTTCAAATTGTGTCCCTTTTTTGAAAAATCTTTCGCCATTTCAATATGCCTATTTCAATCATATTTTTTCTCGTGTCTTTATCTCTACATTTTATGGAAGAATATAGGCACACGGTCATGTGTCAAGTCGTGTGCACCTAAAACTTTTTAGGAACCACTCATACTTCTTCTAGAAACACTTCAAAATTAGATGATGGTGTATATAATTCATATACAACATGTTTTAATCTTGTTATGATTATGTTAGATAATATCGATATATAATTAAAATATTAGTTTTTTATCTATTTGTAAATTAAATCAAGTTATTCTTACTGAATTTCAAGTCTTATAATAACAATTCAAAAGTCAAATTTTGAACGATTAAATTATTATAACTTCATACTTGAAATTACAATTTAAATTTTGTGGAAACTAGAAAAAGAATTAAAATTCTTGATCCTAAATGTTAATAGACATTTTAATCTATCCAGTTTCCAACGTTTTTTTTTAAAAAAGGTATAACCTTGAGGGCGTCCCGATTAATGGCTTCACAGCAGTAGATGAAACCAGTTTATGGAATATTAAACTTGATTTGACATCTTTTTAGTATCTAGAAGCACCTCAATCGACTAGTCACTACTCACTCGTCAATTCAATAGGGATAAAATCAAAGTTTGGACGTGAGCTTTCGCGTTGAAATTTAAGAAAATGTGGGTCAGGGATCACCTGACCTGTTATTGTAAAACACCATCACCCCCTAAAACAGGGAAAGAAAGCAATAAACATTTACCTTTCCTGACCTCTTCAATTATAGAAAGAGCAATGCTCTTGACTGACGTCCGAGAAATTAATAAATCACACGGTTGTTGGGATTTGGTCAATATTTATAGGGATAATTATTCAAAAAAAAAAAAAGGTAAAATTTTCGTCAAATTTTTAATTATAACTCGAACCTTAAAAAGTAACAATAAAATGTTCAAACTTTCACTTTTTTTTTAATTCTAGCCCAAACTTCAAAAAGTAACAATAAAATGTTTAAACTTTCAATTTTCTTTAATTCTAACTTGACATTATTTGTTGTTCTCCTTATGCCCTCAGTCATTTATTTTCTGTTTGTTTTTCTGACGTCCCCAATTACTTTTGTATTACAACGTATTATACTAGTAAGTTCTCCTTTTTTAGTTCGTTCTCTTTATGCCCTTAGTATGAGGGCGTCGGCGCTACGTAATTTGAAAATCGAAGGGTGAGGGCGTCAGGAGAACAAACTGAAAATGAAGGGAAAAACTTAAATCAAAGCGTAAGGTCTTCAGGGCTGCGTAATCTGATTTAGATCATTTTTAAACAACGACGTCGTTTTAATTATGTGATTAAACGATGTCGTTTCATTAATATTCATTTGTTGTGTTAATTTTGGCTAATTTTGGCTAACGTATATTAATAGTTAAGGTTTCTGAAACATGTGACAAGTCACGTCAGAAAATTTAACAGAAATACTAACGTCGAGTTAGAATTGAAAAAATTTGAGCATTTTATTGCTACTTTTTAAAGCTCGAGCTAGAATTGAAAAAAATTGAAAATTTGAGCATTTTATTGTTACTTTTTAAAGTTTGGACTATAATTAAAAATTAACGAAAGTTTGAGCTTTTTTTAGTAATTAACCCTATTTATAAACAGAAATAGAGTGATAGATAAATCTGCCTTCTACATTGGAAAAATTTTACAAAGGGTTTGAGAAATACATTTTTCGCTTTTACTCCTTCCCCCATGTGAGGGGATTTTTCATCACCTCCAGTTCCATCTGTCTCTCAAAAAAGCTTTTACTAGAACTTTTGATAATGATAAAGGAATTATTCAACAAACTACAGATTTTGCTTATGGCCACACGGGTTGGGGGTACAAAAGTTAGGCAGGTTCCACGGTCTTGCGGGGGTCGTTCACCTGACCAAAATCCCTTGATAAATACCCTTTTTCTCCAATAAGGTAGTTAACGTATGTAGTTAAATGAAGAAAATATTTCATCCTCAAGTTAGCTTTCAGTTCAACTAAATAGTAAATATTGCATAAATTATTAGATTTCATTTCATTGACCCAATTATTTGTACCGCGTAATTAAACCGACTAATAGTTTTGGTTTTGTTAAATTTTGTAAGATTAAGCCCAAATAAACTAAGCACATACAAGTTCAAATAAGATTCTATCATAAAATTAATTGATGATAAGAGGAGTAACTCACTAGGCTTATATGCTTGTTCAAGGCCATATATTCTTTCAATGTGGGATAAACTCTTAATTTATATTTCAACATGCCCCTTCACGTGTGGGCTAATTTAACGTTCAACACATGACACAATCTATCGTGTCGAGATAGTGACGATTTAATTTAAGAGCAACCTGCTCTGATACCATTAGTTTTAGGATGGAACCTCAATTAGATTGTATATGTTCAGTTTATTTAAATAAATCTTACAAAATTTAATAGGTTTATAAGATAACAAAGTCAAGAGATGCGAAAACTGACTTTTAAGACTCCAACCAATCCATGGTGGAAGAGATTCTTGCCAAGTACTAAAATAGAACGGGTGGTGTTGCACGTGCAACCCAGATTATAATATTGGTGCCACTTACAGTAAAAATTAAGAAAGTGGGCAGGAAGGGCTTAGCCCTTAACCCAACCCCCAGAATAATAATAAATAGGTGGGTGTACAGAGTCACCGAGCTTATTGAGTTGTAGAAAATGAGCCGAGACTCGGGAGTCAAGCAGTTCTCTGATTCGCGTCTAGCTGACTAGCTCTTTAACAAAGATTATATTTCTAACCCAAAAAAGGAGGCATGATTCACCGATCGAGTCATGACTCAGCAGAACGACATTGCAATTCGGAATTCAGAAGGATACACAGGATAATTTGAGAAGGAAGAATGACGTAATCTAGCTTAATTATTTGGATTATTTTAAACTGCTAATATTGGATCTTGCAACAGAATAATTATTAAAAAGGACGAGAGAATTGAATAGTTGGTAATAAAGAAATAAAGGTGCGTAAATAAGTGGACACTAATACGAAGTTGTCGAATACAGCTAGACACAGCTAACCGTGGCAGTACTCTATTGGCTGTTGCGGCGGGTACTTCAAGTAATTATCTATTCCACAATCACGAAGTGCCACGTCAAAAGCTGCTGGAGCTTTGAATTGCTGTGGCTGTGGCCAAATAGATGTCTGAGGCTTTTCGGAGCATATCAACGAGCACATTCAACTTCGGATTATACGAAATCATTGGAACCAAAATGCACCTCAACACGACTCTTGTGACCACCAGTGGATGCAAAAGTTATTGATATGTAATCAAAATATCTACCTCAATAAATTCGTTTTTTCTTATTCTATAAAATAAAGGGTCATAATTCATAAATGAAAATTTCAGAATAATCACAGACACCTTTATCTAATTCTGAAAATAAGTTTATTGAGTCGATGCAAAAACACAAAAAGAAAAACTCAAATTCGAATCCCAACCTGAAGATTTCTTTAATCGAAACTAAAAATATGAACAAAAGAGACTATTATTTATTACTAAAACTTAAATAAAAATACCAACAACCAGCAATAAAAGTACATGACGTCGAGGCCCCCAGTCCCACTGCTAACAAACAAAAATAGAAAGGAAAAAGAACATCAACAAGATGAACGGTTGAGATCCACTCCATGGTTTCTGGCTCCTCCTTTATCAGTTTATCTTGCAGTCCCAATTTCCTCTGCACTTCTCCTTCTCTTTCTCTCTCCGTTACCACCCATTCTTTAACAACAACATCAACAAACGTAAATTACAGCAACCCAGTTGGAACAAGGGTTATAGATAGGTGCGTAAATAGAAGTCCAACTAAGAATCTGTTAACAAGATGTTGTTGGGCAAGAGACCTCGTCATCTGATGAAGAGAACTACCAGTATGTCGGAGATCACCTTTGATCTGGACACTACTGATACTACTGAAACAAATAACCCTGCGTCTGATTTCTTCCTCAACCAACGGCGACCACCTACTGCTTTTGCAGATCAACGGTTCTTGGCTTCCACCCTGTCACCTAGGAACCACAGGAGAGCATCTGCTGACTTCTTGGAAACTGCTCAATTCTTGAGAGCTTGCTCCCTTTGTAAACGCCGTTTAACCCCTGGCCGTGATATTTATATGTACCGGTATGTATATAGAACTGATAATCCTGACTTTTTGAGTTTTCGACTTGCTATTCTTTATCAGTGGAATTTTCGATGCAAGTAAAGATCCGACCTAAAAAGAAAGTTTTGCTAGAGATGCTTGATTTCAGTTTTCATTCTAAGGAGTGCTGATGTTATTAGTTATTACAACAACTATCACTTGCTTCTAATAGTAACTTTACGTTCAAGTTTTCCTTTTTATCCTTTTTATTCCGTTACAATTTACAGCCCAACAATATTTATCGTATTTCATAAACTGAAGGTTGATTTCAATAACTTGTCAGGGGAGATAGTGCATTCTGCAGTCTAGAATGCAGGCAACAGCAAATGAATCAAGACGAGAGAAAAGAGAAATGCTCAATGGCTTCAAATAAAGAAACTGTTCCCTCCAACGCCACAGATATCTCCACCAAAGGCGAAACCGTCGCCGCTTTGTAGGACCATCAGGCAGAACCTCCGCCAGCGATTATAAATATGTGCAAAAAGTCCTGAACTATATTACCATATATATATATATATGGGTTTGATGCATGCGGTTCGATATATTTGTATTCAAGCCAAGTTTTGAAGGTAGCTAGAAGTTATTTCATGTGGATCCATCGTCAACAAAACCATCCATCATCCACCATTGCTGCTTTGTGTCATCAAGCTTTTTTTTTTTCTTTTTTCCTCCTCCTCCTGGTCCTTTCCTTCGTCTTCTTCCATCCTTTCTTTTTCTTGTTTTTCTTTTTTTTGGTTATGATCAACTATACATTTATAAATATATCCCTGCTCCTGTTTCGGCTGGATGGTATTAATGGAAGAAAGATGAAGATTCAACATGGGTATGAATTTGTTTTCTCTACTTTCGATATGGATGGATATATCACCAATAAATCAAAAGTCATGGATGTGAACGGTGGTTAATAGGGTTTTTTCTTTTTAAGAAGTTGGGAGTGGGATATATGGGCAATAACTTGGAGAAATATTCCCATCGTTTTCCCTTGGTGCCACCACTGTCACGGATGGGTTTAACTTCTGAAATTTTCACCTGCATCTGGAAGTTGTGAAGCTTGCTTTGTGAAAATCCTGGAAATTAAAACCTAACTTCAATTTCTAAAACTTTCATTTCAAGTTATCAAAATAGATTCCGGTGTCTCTCATGCAAACTGTTGGATGAACTACGGAGTAACAATTCAACTCTTTTTCTCATTCCAATACTTGTAGTTGTTTACTTAAGTGTAGTGATTACTTTGGCAGTCGTAGGTCGTCCTTCAAAAGAAGCCGTGAAACAAGTTTTTTTTTCTTTTTTTTGAGAAAGAAAATAATAGAGAAAAGCCGTCAAAATAGTTACAGTTGCTGACTCAAGAAAATGCCAAACTGAGTTTCGGCAGCTAATAAGATCATTGATTAAAAAAGTAAAAATTTTAAATGAGTATTTTTTTTAATTTTTAATTTTTAATTTATTTCAATAATTTTTATTGTTAAAAATTGATTAATGAGTTAATTTTATAAAATAAAATAAATTAATTAATTTCTATTTAATATTTTCTTTTGAAATTAAGTTTTAAACTTTTTAATAAAAATAATAAACTCTTTTAATTATATTTTAAAATTTTAAAATTCATTTAATTATTAATTAATTTTATGATGTTTTAATATTAATTAAATTTTTTATTTTATTAGTTTAATTTTTAAAATATCTAGTAAGACATTTATTATTGAATTAATAAATGAAAGAAATAAAGAGCTCGACGGAAATGTAATTACTAAAAAAGTACGGAGGGACAAGCAGTGGTTGCAGGTTGACAAGATTCTGTTAAAAGGAAAATGTACGACTCAAATACTACTTCTACGCGACCATCAGTTCAGTGTTTACCAGAGCTTCTGATTGGTTATTGTATAAATAAGGCAAAAGGGGAATCTGTGGCCTAGTCAGCTTTGGCGAGTAGTGGGGTCCAAGTACATGAGAAGTCATCAGAATAGTAATTTTTAAGGCAAAGAAAACTTAATAAAAGTATTTTAAGAAAGAGGGCGGAAGGGAAGAGGTTAATTTGGAGGATGGCGACATGAAAGTAAAAACAAAGGGTCCCCATAAAAGTTACTGGTAAGATGGGCCAACATGATTCTGATTCCGAGTCTCTCCATGTGATTGGAGAGGTCGACCTTTCCCTTTGGAGCTTTGCTTTCTTTTGTGATGTGTAATTTGGGGTGACCATTACCACAGTTGAACAAACAGCATTCTAAATTTTCACGTTGTTTTTGGCATTTACTTTTTCTCCACTGAAAGCTCTTCCTTTTTCAAGTATATATGTTCCTTTTCAATTAATGTATATATTTCTTTTTATTGGATGTCGCTTATGTGGTGTATAAAAATACAAAAGGAGACTTGGTAAGTGTGTATGTCTACAAGTAATAAAAAAAATTTCCACAATCTTTCCCTTTACTAGACAGAAGATGGGGGATACAAATACAATAATCACGTTTATATGTACTAGTACATGGCCATAAGGGTGTAAGTACAGTGGTTGGTAAAAAAGTACGTTAATATATGATATATGTTGGTAACATATATCATATATTAGTTCAACTAATATATGATATATGTTCATAGGTAGAAAGATATTTTTCTTATTACTACGAGAGGACCATACAAAGAAAATAGTATGTTAATAACCCATATCTTATACAATCCTTATTAAAATATTTATAGACTATAGTTATATATAATAAGTTTATGGATAGTGAAAATCTATTTTCACATGCTGTCGAATTTTATGTCACGAGTCTGGTGCTTCATACACCTTTGATATTAGCATTGATTTATTTTTGACTTCATAATCGTCTGACTCGTACGAGTTTGACTGATCCTATATCTTTGTCCAATATTAGTTTGCTTAAGTGATTTCACTTCCCCCATTAAATTCAAGACATATCTCATAATTATTCACCTTGACTTGAATTTTTTAACATCAAACCAATAATCGCTTCTACAGTATATGCTTATAAGGACTTTAAGCTATGAAAGCATTCACAAAGTCCAAGCTATGCTTGAACTTTGATGTAGATAGCAACTTTGTTAACATATTTATTAGAATATCAATTGTAGTTATTTTCTATATGGAAAATATCTTCTCAATTATATCTCAAATGAAGTTTAACGTGATATTAATATATTTTGACCTTTCATGATAGATATAATCTTTAGCTAAACTTAATGGTCTCTGACTATCACAGTATATAGTATAATTTTGCAAATTTATGCCCAAATTATCAATAAAAGCATACAACTATATACCTTATTTAACCCCTTCCGTCAATGACATATGTTCAGCTTCTACCATAAACAAAGCAATTGCAAATTGAATTATTGCTTTCCAATTGATCGCACATCCAAAGAGTGTAAAAATATAACATGTCAAGTATTTTCTTCTCAAGATATTTCTATCATAATTAGAATTAGTATAGCCAACAATACCACTAATTGAACCACCAGAACTATAAACCAACTAAATATTACTTGTATCTTTCAAGTATCACATAATCTACTTAATAAATCCCCATTGACCTTTCCTAGGATTACTTGTAAACCTACTTATAACACTAATACCATGGGTTAAATATGATCTTGGCATATCATAATATTCATCAAACTCATAATTTTACTTGAGTAAGTAACTTGCTTCTTGTAATCTTTCTTTGCGCTTGAACTAGCTAAAGCCTCAATATCAAGTTTAGAAGTTATTTTCAAGAGAGTGCAAACTAGCTTTAACTAATCTATTAAAAAAATACTATGGTAACTTTTCAACATACTTTTGTTGCGACAAATACAACATGCTTTCGTTGCAAGCTTGTTCTTCTATCCTCCAAATTTTTATGCCCAAAATTTTCTTGAGTATACCTAAATCCTTCATCTCAAACTTATCGCTCATCAAGCTTCTCATAGTATTAATTTATGCCTTATTATTAGTTATAATTAACATGTCATCAATGAATAACAATAAATATATATAAAAACCATCTAACACCTCCCAGAGTAAATGCAATTATCAAATTCATTACTAACAAAATCATGAGATAACATAAATGCATCAACCCTCCCTCTTGTACTACTACTTTAGTGATAGTTTCATCCCATATAAATATTTGTTCAACAACCTCACATAGTTCTTCTTTTTTGAGTGACCCTTTGGTCATGAAATATAAATAGGTTCTTTTATATTCTCAAGAGCAACTTGATGTACTTTCACATCAAGTTGCTCTAACTCCAAACCGAGTGGGCTTACCATGGCTAAAAAACTCCAATAGTCTTATACTTTACAACTAATGAGAAGATCTCATAGTAATCAATTCCTTTCTTATATGAAAAACCTTGGACCTAGTTGGCTCAACTATAGTAATATCTTCTTTCTTCTTAAAGACTCATTGGCATTCCACTGACTTTATACCCTTTGGTAATGGTATAAGTTTCCATATCTTATTTTTGTGCAAATACTACATCTTATCATTTATGACAATCAATCATTCTAATGTTTCTTTATTATCAAGGTATTTATAAACTAGGATTATATATAAGAAGTCTAAGGATAATTAAATTCTAATTCTATAAATATTTAAGGATAGTGAAATTTTATTTTTATACATCATTGAATTTTGTGACACGAGTTCAGTGCCTGACATACCTCTGACAATAGCAACTGTTTGCATTTGACTTCAAAAATTTTTACCTTGAAGTAACTGATAAAATTGTTTTTTTGTGATTACAAAATCATAGGTTCAAGTAATAGAAACAATTTCTTTGTAAAAAAACAAAAAAAAAGCTACGTATATTATGACCTTCTTCAGACTTTCGCAAAACAAGAAACTTTATGCACCGAGTATGTTGATAAGGATTATCTCATATTTTTGCATTCATGTATCGTATTATCATCCGTAATAGTTACATATATAAATGTATATGCTTAATTTACGTTGTCATCCCATTCAAAAGAGAGTAGAATAAGAAATGAGAACTGGGAAGTAATGTAGTTTAGTATCCCGTTGCTTTCAGTGGCTCCGCCTTCATATTGTAGAGGCCTGAGGGTGCCAAAAAAATTATGCTGAGGATCAGGAAACAATTACCGCCAAGGCCAATTATTGAGGTCTGAGTATAGATAATCAATAAAACTTTATTAAAAGTAACTTTGTTCTCAAAGAGGACTTACTGTCTGATCTTGTACTTTAATAAATCAACTTGTGCAAGTGGGCATGTGTCTACATCGACCTCTTAGAAACAAGCATCAATGCCCTTAATTATTATGTCCAGCATCTGAATTTTAAACAAAATGTACTGGGGTCTGACTCGGTTGATTCCTAATATGTTTGATAGTATCTGCCACAGCCAATTAGTCAAATTAACTGTTTTATTTGTTACCTTAATTTTCTCAACCCCGTCCCCACGTTGCTACTGTCATTCATTATGTTTACACCTATCCTAATTAAGAAATGCTATAAAAGTAAAAAAAGCTATCTTCACTATGACATCATGTACGTGCCCAAAAAGTTATGTGATTAGGACTACAATTATTTCGAGGATATGATAAAAAAACCAATACGCAAATGTTTTAGTTAAATACATTAGTTGCCCCTAGGAGACAATGGTAACCATTTTTCCCGAGTAAATAGCTCAATATAAATATTGCTATGATTCAGGAAAAAATCGGCAATTAATCTACATATTAGGCGTTTATCTTATTGAAGCCAGTGAAACTAAGCATGATACATGCATGAAGACATTAGGTGTTGTTAAATTCCTATATCGACTTAAAAAAATAATTAAAAGATAGTTATTCTAATAAAATCCTTCTTCAGAAAGTAGATTTCTGAAACTACATTTATTCGACAAGAGTGAAGGCAAGTAGACCTCGTATCGTGTATAGTCAGCATTTAGATTAGATCGGCAACCGAATGTGAGATTCTTACACATGCAAAGAAATATTCTTAAACAACAATATTTAACAAGAAGCTAGCCGCTTTTGGGTTACCAATTCCTTTCTTCTTCTAGCTTCAAAACAAGATACATTGATTGAGCTATAGTACTTGGATTGTAAATACCGATGATCTTGCCTATTCCTCCGCAAAACGTTTAAAACACAACCCTTTTTTTTTTGTCTAAAATAAAATAAAACAAATGGAAGAATATGTATCGACCAAAGGAAAGGCTGTTGATCCCATTGCCACAAATTTCATTCCAGAGATAAAGAACAACTGTGTACAAAGTTCCATACAGGCGAGTCGGTGCACGGAGAGTCACTAGGTTGATTCTGGGGCCAGTCATAATTGGGGAATTTCGCTTTATACTATATTCTTTCGACTTTAGTTCTCCAAGAATACGGAGATTTGGCAATCCTAAATTCATGACTTTTCCAGATTTAACTTTGCTTCTTCTTTCTTTTTTAATGAAATGGATATAGCTTCGTTAAGAAAGACTCCAAGTGTTAATGTTGATTTCCCAGAAGTGAAAAAGAGCGCTTATATTAATTAGATCATTAGCCTCTCATCAATGGTCTAACCTTATTTTGGAAGCCAGTTAACCGAATTGGCTTCCACTCTACTGATGTCTTGCAAACTGTAGCCTTGTTGAACAAACTTTGAACAATAAAACGGAAAGGAAGACAAAAAACAAAATAATTATAGATATAGGCATCAGGAAATCACGGTTCAGCTTATTAGCCACAAATTTATCAGCTACTCACTTCATAAGTTATCAGGATTACGATTAAACAGGTAACTAATCCTGTAGTTACTTTCCCATAAGAAGTTATTATGTTAGGGGCTGGTAATCATCTATGTTTCCTGTCCCTATGGAACGATTGTCCTCCAACCAACTACCTAGCCTTTTGGAGTCCTGAGCCTACCCAACAAATCTGGTCGCACTCACAGGTTCCATCCTATTATTAGATTTACAATACCATAATTCATTACACTGCAAACAATTCATGGCCACACACTAGTTTCGATGCTCTTAATCAACGAAACTCTCTCAAAAATACTACCCAAAAGAAAAATACAAATATCTCTGTCCTTGATTCTGCCAAGCCACTGGTCCTTAGAAGTCACAACCACTGACAACTTTACACCTAAGCGCTTGATAGTACCCAAAATTGCAAGACTTAAAAAAGAGTCCCGCGACAACTACTTATTTATTTTAATGCGTAGTTGTTTTCTTGAGGTTCCTGCTTGTTCTGATTTGGTCCACCTTACTGCACCAGCTTCTTTCTGGTGACCTTTGCAGATTCAGAGAGCTAGCATTTCCAATCTCCAGTTTCTAACTTTTCCGTCTAAACGTTTGAGTAAAGTCCACTTAAAAAGGTTTCATCTATATTGAATACTGGTGAAGCAAAAGAGAGATTTTCAACCCAATTTCAATTTCATTGACTTTTCTCATAACATCTTGAAATCAATTGCCATGTATTTGTAATATGTTATTTTTTAATTATTATCTTTAGATTTAGTTAAACTTCTATTTGTTTATAATTAAATGAGGATCCTTAATTCAACTTATAAATGATTACAAGAAGGCTGAGAGGGAAGACAGAGAAGACGATGATCCCAAAGCAAAAAGCTTGGTGCAATTAGAAGGTTGAACGTTAGGAAGCGCGGCGAAGATAACAGGTTTTCTGAGCAGTAAAAGGCCAGCCAGCCCAGCTACGTACAAAGACTCCCGGAAAAACTGGAGAAGCTCTTTGGACCCCTTTTGTTGAAGAGTTAGGTGTATTTGCATTTGTATCTTTAGGGTGGACGACAAAGACTTGGATGTGTGTATTACATGCTGGCCACAGCATAATTATTGAATGTGGAAGCAGAGGTGACCCCTTCAATCATGTAAGTCCATCAAATGTATGGCATGGCCCATCTTAATAATGGCATTTTACACCTAATATTGATCAGTGTGTGTGTGTGTCTATATATATATATATATATATAGTTGTCCCATGTCAAGAGAGAAACGTATGTAGCGACAAAAGGAACGCAGTGACGATCTGCCGTATTAGTCCACATCTATGGTAAAAAACAAATGAACAGCTTGGGAAAGTCTTAAAATGTTTTAATTAGGATAGAAATAGAGTTTGATTCTCCTCCCTTCTCGTAGTGGGAAGGCTATTCCTTTTGCGGACTTTGCCACGGGACCATGTTGGAGTCCCAGATATTGTTCGCACTTCCCTCCACTCAATAGGTCCATTTGCCAAAGCTTTCACAAAAGTCTTTTTTTTTTTGGTTCTCTGTAAAATATGGTAAACAATCCAGTGATAGATAACAGCAAAGCTTGCATGAGGTTTAATCCTTTATTTTGATGCTATTCAGAGTTTGCGTTAATATTTGTTTCTACTCGGGATGAGCAAATTTACAGTAACTCTGGAATAAATGAGCATTTCAATTGGGCACAGAAAAAAGGAGAAAGATGAGTACTTCACATTTCGACTGTACTGTACCCAATGAAAATAGCATGTCATAGAGCGTTCCCATACACAGTACAGGCAGCATAACCACAAGTGACGTACAACAGTAGCCCATACCCAGTTCATGCATGTACGAGACCAGGCTAAAAGTGACAAGCAATACACCAGCAGCCACATTTCAGAGGGGGAGATATTTAAGCTGGTTTATAGAAGGATAATAATGAAGTTAGCTAGGTTTGGTATTGACCGGGCGAGTTTGAACTTAGGTCGGCTCAAACATTTAAGTTTAAGATCAGGTTTAGCTTGAACCTCGAGCCAAACGAAATCTCGGAATTCAAGTTTATGCTTGGTTGGGTTGGAGTGAAACTTAGCTGATTTTTTTTATTTAAAATTTAAAAATAATATTATTTTACTAAAAAATAACAACATTTTATTTGACATATTTGAACATTTGGATCTAGCCGGACCAAATAATCCGAATGTAAATTCAATCTAAAGTTTAATCTACTTGAAATGAATTTATCACCTTTAAACATCTAAAGTAAGTTAAAAAGAGTTAAATTTAAACTATTATTAAAATAATATTATTTAAACTTATAAGATTTCAAAATTTATAAATTATAATATCATCGTTCTAAGTTGTAAAAATTTGGATTATTGAATTCTGTAAATATTTTATTCAATTAAATTTAAATTAAATTAGAGTATATTTGCGGTCTGTATTCTACACAATATAAGGTGAGCTTGGCCATTCTCCACATGCACTCCAATCATTGCCAAGTTGGTGGCAGTTTACGGAATATGATTTGACAGATTGGTCCAGCAAATTTCTTTCTTTTAAAAAGGTGTGGCCGATTTTGGTTATTAACTGCAAATATCCAATCGGCATGATGATCTATTTTGCTTTTCTTTTTTAAGTCTATAATGTTATGGGGGGACTGAAAATACTACACGTATCATACTATCGTTTCAAAGTTTAAACCAAATAAAGGAATTTTGTACTGTACTAACTTAAATGAGATCCTCTCTACCAAAAATCCAATTCTTGTCTTTTATTAGATAATCTCATTCACTTATTTTTCTCTATCTTATAATAATAAATAGATGAGATTTTCTAACATAAAATAAGAACTAAATTTTTAATACCAAGAATCTCATCCCGTATTAACTATTACTGATCAAAGAATAATACAAACTTTATTAGTACTATACAAATTTCAAGTATTAGTTGATATGGGTTACCACTCAGTACCAGTAGTATCAAAAATACCAACAAAATATTGGATAAATTTGCAAATTTCAAAAAAATTAAAACTTAATTTAAAAACCCTAAATCACTACTTAGTACCCCCAGTCTGACTACTTGGTACTTGCACCTTGCCTCTGCCTAAATTTACTTACTCTCACTCTTACCCACTGGCCCACAACCGCCCTCTTTATCTACTTTTCTTGTCTGCGTTCCTCGCTGTCGCTTCTCGATTCTCCATCACCATCCACGCTACGCTACTTGATTACTTTTGCAAATGTACTTTCGGCCATCGCAAGTCACACGTTGCAGCTGCCCCTCTTTCGTCTGCGCCCTATCGCATGCTGCTCCGTCGTCATCTTCTCTCATTGTAGCTGAAGTTATGGTTTTAGGGGGTGGTTCTTTGGGGGCTATGGGACGGAGACAATAGGAATGAAATAAAAAGAGGTGATTAGTTGAAAGGATTGATTGGCCATTAAAATTTTTAATACCCAATATCGGAGTAATGCTCCATTCCTTCATTTCCCTCTATTATTTGTTCTTTTTTTAATTAATTAATTAAAATATTATTAGCATATAATTAATTTATTAATTAAATATAATTAATTTATTAATTAAAATATAATTAATTGGTTAATTAAAATATAATCAAATGATTAATTAA
>JAOQMM010000006.1:6551445-6571206 GCA_027563515.1 Erythroxylum platyclados
AGGGTTGTCCCTCAGGCTGGGCAAGTATGGTTTCCTGATTCTGCCACCAAAAAAGCACAAGCCATACTGGATTTTAATAAAGAAGAGCTTCCGCTTTTCATTCTTGCCAACTGGAGATGCTTTTCTGGTGGGCTGAGAGACCTTTCTGAAGGTTTCCTCCAGGCGAGTTCAACCATAGTTGAGAACCTTAGAACATACAAACAACCTGTTTTTGTATACATCCCCATGATGGATGAGCATCGTGGTTGGGCATGGGTTGTGATCGATAGTCGGATTAATTCAGATCATATTGAAATGTATGCTGATAGAACAGCTGAAGGGAACGTCCTTGAGCCTGAAGGAATGATTGAGATCGAATTTAGGACAAAAGAACTGCTGGATTGTATGGGTAGGCTTGATAAACAACTTATCAATCTCAAGGCACAGCTTTAAGAAGTCAGTAGGAATAGTGGATACTGGAAATTATGGAACACGTGCATCATTACAACAACAAATAAAAGCTTGTGAAAAGCAGCTTCTTCCAGTGTATACTCAGATAGCCACCAAATTTGCTTAATTTCAAGATTCCTCCCTGAGGATGGCTGTGGTGGATTGCAGTAGATCCCGTTCATTCTTCTACAGAAGGTTACGTAGAAGAAATGCTGAGGTTTCACTGGTGAAGATCATGAAAGATGCATCTTGTGATTAATTGTCACATAAATCTGCAACAGACTTGATGAAGAAGTGGTTTTTGAGCTCCAGTATTGGCGGGGGCAGGGAAGAAGCTTGGCTGGATGATGAGGCTTTCTTTGCATGGAAAGAAGACTCGAGAAATTATGAAGAAAAGCTACAGGAATTGCGGGTCCAGAAGGTATTGCTTCAACTCGCAAGTATTGCTGAATCTGCTTCAGTCTAGAAAGCTCTATCTTAAGGTCTTGTTGCCCAAGGTAAATGTTAATGATTTTTGCTTTTTGTTTACAACAAATACTAACATCATCTATAAGAACTTCACTGGCTGATGCAGGTGGAGGCATCAAGCAGAGGCCAATTGATTGATGAACTGCGTAAGGTGCTCAGCTGATATAACAGTAAATATATTCCCCCTTGTTGGAAATAGAAGAAGATGCATTTTCCATGGTGGACTTCACTTCACTGTAAATTGTAGGAGGAAGAGGTCAGGTCAGGTCAGCTCCATAAATTGGAAATCTACTTTTTTACGGCTAAAAGTAGGGAAATAACTAAGGTTGGCAAATGAAGTGATGGTGAATCATAGCTTTTGCTTGTTATTGATAATTTTTGTAATAATATGTAAAAGATGTAATAACCATACCCCTTTTTAAATAGAAAACAAACAAAGCATTTTATCAGTACAGCTTTGGCTTCTCCTGTTCCTTCTTCATCTCTTATTCCTGTGCCTGCGACTGCAGTTGTAGCTTCTTTTCCTTCTTTTGTTCTCGCTTTCTCTTCTCTCATTTTCATTCCGCTCTCATTTTGCTTGGCCATTTTTTCATCTCTGTTTTCTTTCAGTTCTTCATTGGTCGTTGATCAATTCTACTTTGATTTTCGTATTTCACGCATCCTCAAGATACACGTAATATGTACATATATATATATACAAACACACACAAATAAAACCTTTGAACACTTCTTCAAGCATTGAAATATCCGGCCGGCCAGCCATATACGTGAATCTATGTATCAGTGTCATTCTTTTATTTTTATCACCACTATTCATCCATTCATTAGCTAACCATAGCAAGGCATATATACGAATACAGGTGGACTTCATCAAAAAACGTTGCACCATCGTACAGGCTAGGCAACCCATTACTTGATTTCCTTTGTTCTGGTCCAATGCACCATTGGACAGAAGCATCATTTTAGTATATATTATTGAAATCTTTTCTTCTCTACTCTCGTGAACAAAGCCAATGTTATTTTCATTTCATCTCTGAGGAAGAAATTCACAATTTTCTTTTTGACCGGAAAAGAAGAGATCATGGCATCGTTTATATTGTAATTAAAATGCATCTATTTACCAATACAAAATTTGCCAAAAATGTTGGATAAAACCTCTTCAGAGATGCCTTCTCCACTTATCTGGCCAAGGGCCAATGCAGCTTCCCTCAAATCAATAGTCCAGAAGTCCAGAGGCATTTCCTCTTGTATTGATGATTTCAACCTCGAAAAGGCCTCCTTGGTGCGCACAAGCTGCTCACATTGTCTCTGATTTTCATGACCAAATAACACAAATCAATCATTAGTGGACCTATCTCCGTCTTTACACTATAAATTTTTTGACCTTTTTGCCCTATTGAAGCAAAGAATATTCAAAGCTTGAAGATTTGAATTTGACTTGTCAGTAAAGGAAGCAGCTTATTACCAATAAGCTAGAAGATGTCAACATGTTACCTGATTCACAGTCCATTTCTGCCCTCCTGAAGGGATTTTGTTCAGACCCACAATCTCTGAAATTGCCATATCTAAGTCTTGGATTCCTTGACCAGTGATAGCACAAGTGAAAACATGCTTGCTGAAGGAGTGCCCATGCCTATCCAGCCAATCCATGCAGAAAGATGAAGAACAGTCTATTTTGTTAATCACAAGCATTATTGGTACTGTAGATCCAGCTGATTTCTGCAAAAGAAAAGGAACAGAACAGTCGTAACTTTAGGTTAAGATTGAATCACGAAAGATGAAAAAAAAAGAGAAAAAAGGAAGGGTTAGAAACTTCAATGTATTTGTCCAATGAATACATAACATTTAAAGAGTGTGTCAACAAGACAATGAGAAGAGATTGGCTCCTAAAACCTTGTTGGATTCAATCCTCTCAAGAAGTCTGCTATCTTCTGAAGTCCATCCATCAATAGCACTTATTGTCATAATGATGACATCAGCACTCATAGCAACTGCTTCAGATCTTTCTACACCTATAAGAATATAGCAACGGAATTGTAGAATTCATTAGATTTACATTATAGAATTAACATACTGAAATACATAATGCTGACAAAATGTTGTTGTCCAAAACTAAAGCCCAAAATGGAATAAAGGATCACACATTTCTACAAACACTGCAGCAGATTGTGATATGAAGGTATGCGCATAACATTATTAGTTATTCTTACCAATCTTCTCAACAATGTCTTCAGTCTCTCTAATGCCTGCTGTATCTAAAAGGGTCATAGGGATACCACCAACTGTGACGCGGGCTTCAACAACATCCCGTGTGGTTCCAGCAATATCAGTAACTATAGCTCTCTCACTCTGCATGCTAATGAAAACATGATGTCGATTATGTAGGTATCTATAAATGGAAAATAAAAGAAAAAGCTCAAAACCAGAGACATTACAACTGATGCATACATAATTTACTTTCAATTCCTCAAACAATGTGCACCAAGCATCTAATGGTAAGTATAATCCAGCGACCAATGATAAATTTCATGAAATTACCCAACTTTTCAAAATGTATCATTTCTCTTTGGCAGTGGTTATGATACAATCAAAAATAGCAAAACAAACCAGGACTTTTTTCAGTGGATAATTCAATCAGCTTATAATTTTAGAAAGATTTGGCATGTTCACATCAATATCAGGGCAACAACATCAAACTTATAAAGCCTTTGACTAACTATCTGAGACCATTTTTTCCCCTTTACAAAAGGTAACATCCAATACAACCATGTGAGTTGATCAGTTCTTAAGATGAAAATACTAAAATACTAATGATGATGAAGCTAAACAGAAAAAGAAAAAAACTGCATCGCTAAACAAAAGGAAACTGATGAATAGGGAAAGTTCATAGGTCAAACAAGATTTTAATCCAAAAATTTGGAACGCATAAAAAAGCTGTAGCAACATACATTGCTCCATGCATTAAGAAGACTTGACTTCCCAACATTTGGACGGCCAACAATTGCTACCTGCAAGGTTTTATAGATGAATGTTCTGAATTGAGGATCATGTTCATTGTGCACAGATTTAAAAGCTACCTTGCTCCCTAACAAACAGTAATTCAATCTTTTCTCCAATAGTAAATTCAGGCAGAAGTAAGCAAAGTCAGCTAAAAGAATAGCAATCATAGTACAGTATGACCAGGCAATGGAAAAGATGGATCATTAACGTATGGACCAACCACAGTGGTGGAACTTTGATATCCAGAATATACTAAACAGATAACCATAAAGTAACTTAAAGTACCAATTCAGGGCATGACAGAAGGTTATGAATAAATATATTATTGCTTGAACAGATACAATGAGATAAAGAAAAGCTCTGGTGTAAATTATACCTGTAATCCAGATTGAAGAAGCTTGTCATAACTGGCTGTCTCCAGCGCATTATCCAATTTTTGGGACATGGAATGTATCCTATCCACAATTAGGTCAACATCAAGTGGTGGCATCTCATCATCAAAGTCTAAACGAGCCTCAATCTCAGTAAGCAATTCAAGGCACTGTGATCTTAATAATTTCACCAAAGAAGCAAAACCACCCTATCAGAGAAAATTTCTTTTCAGGCCAGCTACTAGAACTTCTAACAAAGCTTTGCACAATCATACATAAGGCGATCAGTTGTTAGAACAACTAAATGAGCTCAAAAGAATGAATTCTGTGGTCGCAAGCTTAGAGTTTAAAGAAGACATACTTGGACTCCCGCTAGTGCGGCATCTGCAGCTGCCACAGACTTGGCTGAAATTAATTTTTCAACATTTTCGGCTTGGGAGAGGTCCATGCGGCCATTAAGGAATGCTCGAAGAGTGAATTCACCTGGCAGAAACAGTAACTTATTATTGATGCAAATGACCTTATAGGACAAGGAAAGCAGCATTTTCCAAACACTATCTTCTATTGCACGACTTACAATAACTTTAATATTGTGGTGATTTTCCAACTTAGGGAGTCAACAAGAACTCAACTATCTAATTGCATGGTGAATACCAGGTGTGAAAATTCGTTACTCAAAGAAGTGATCAATATTCTATTCCAATGGAAGTAGTTAAACGGTACAAGAAAGTGAATTTACAAGGAGCAAGAACCCAACCTGGTTCTGCAAGTTTAGCGCCTGCTTCTAAACAAGCTCTTAGAACTCGCTGAAGGCAGACTTCGCTTCCGTGACACTGAAGCTCAACCACGTCTTCTCGAGTGTAAGATCTTGGAGCTAACATCGGTAAAGCTAAGACCTAAAAGAAATACAGATCATAGATCTTTTTCTGGGTAATTAACAATCATTGTGCAAATTATTATGAACAAAGGCAACCAAAACCTCCAAGCAAATAGATTAAGGCTATATTCACTTCTTACTCGTGAAAATTGATATTTACACCTGCAAAAAGCTTTAACTGGATCTCATTTCTGCATGGGTATCAGATGACTTGTTGCTCAAAGAATATGTCGAGACTAATCACTAAGTAGCACCTCTCATTCGCATCAATCCTATTCTCAAAAGAAAGATTAAACTAAAAAAGTTCCATCCGGATATTGGCAACTTTAGATCAGGCGAATTCACGCAGTCCAAGACACTAGAATTTGAAGCAACAGTCTGGAGGCAAATGAAAAAACTATACCTCATCAACTACGTTCCCTTTATAATCCACAACAAAGCCGTAATCCACAACATGGCTTGTGGGCATCCACTCGAACACTCCTTCACTCTTCTTCTTCATTTTCTTCTTCTTCTTCTTACTTATCGGCCTAAATACACGTGAGACGATACTCACAGCCGATGGCCCTGATAAACGGACTATCCCGACGGCCGCTGGTGGACCACCAGTGGAGGTGACAATGGCTGCAATTGTGGTGCCTGAGTTTTCATTCGGCAAAGCATCATTTAGTGTCACAAAGCGCTGGTCTTTGCTATTAAGAAGCAAAGCAGGCTTAGAATTTGGATTCCTACTGGCATTGGAATCGAGGCACTCATGGGTTTTTGCAAGGATTACAGGTTGGTGGGTATTGAGAGGGAAGAGAAAGGAAAGATTTTTCGGGGTAGTGATGGTGATTCGTTGTTGATGTAGTGCAAAAGGAGGGAGTTTTGGTCTCAAGAAATGACTGATAATGGAGCGAACTACAGATGGTAAAGCCATGACATGAGTTTTGTGTTTCAAGATTGATGATAATGTTGTGACATTTAAGGATAGGGTTTAACTGGCTGATGGGCATGGGCCTCTTTGAGAATAGGACAATTGGATCCAATATTCTTAATTCCAATGACTCCTAATGTTGAGTTAGGTGAGAGAATTTTTTTTTGAAAAATAGGTGAGAGAAATTTGCAACGAGAGATTTGTACATAACAATTCGGGATGATATTTAGGTTGGGGCTCGTTCCCGTTGGCCCGGTCTGATTCGAAGTTAATGGGTTAAGTTCAGGTTTACTAGAACTCGAGTCAAGCTCAGGCTATAACTATTTAGATCTAACCCAGACTAAGACCTAAAAATTATAAAGAAAATGATGTTGTTTTGTAAAAAACGACATTTTTTTCATTTTTATCTAAAAATAAAATAAAATTAGGTCGGGTCAAGCTACCTCGAGCTCGATTAGAGCTTTTTCCCTGATCTAATCCTGGCTGATTGTCATCCTTAATAATAACTATGCTTTAATTGTTAAGAGGTAATAGAAACTTGGGAATTGTACAAATATGTTCTTCAGTTTTGCTATTAATAGCTTGTCTGTTTCTTTTATCTCATTTTTTATGAAAGCTTCATTGACTTCTTTTCTAACTTCACTTTCTAAATTTCTCTTTCAAAACTTAATAACCATTTCTCTCCTCAACTCTCTGCTTCAACCTTCTTGCCTTTACTTCTTCCTTCTAACAAAAAGTCTTATTTTGGCTTTGAAGAAGAGGAAGATCACAACAATGGAGATGAAAGAAACTAAACAAAAAGTGACAATATGGTGATGGATAATGACATTGATAAAGATCATAACTTTTAAATGTTAACACAAAAACGGAGCAATATTTAAAATTTATATATAAAAGGGTGATAAGAAAGAGAGTGAAGAAAGCCTTTTATTAGATATTATAATAAGAAAAGAGGGTCTCTTTGAATTTCCGAAAGAGGCTTTTGGGATATATTAAGAGTCATAATATTTTTCGTTTGATAAAGTTGTTTCTCAATAAAATTTTGAGGAGGAAACTTAGAACTAATAATTTGATTTAGTTGTTCTTTACCTTTGATTACTAAAACTTCCATTTTGTCTCTTTTCAATATTTGAAATGTTAGATTTTTCTTCAGTAATCTAAGTTGTGTGTGGCACATCAACTGAATTTGATGGTAAAGATTGTTAGGTATTTTAGGAGTCTTTGTATTCAATCATACTTCTTTAAGATCTTGAACTTTCTTTAATCCTTACCACTGGTTTCCTATTTTAATTGATTTTATCCAATATTTTCAATTCTATTTCAATGTCTTTTGTATTGTTCTATATATTGTTGTGGCAATTGAAGCATCATAAATCTCAACCATAGAAAAAAAGTACCTAATAAGTCTACAATTTTTTATACTTTTTTAGCAATAATCAATTAGACTCCTTTTGATTTAACCTCACAAAGACCTATTTGGGCATTTAGAGTAGAGCAAATAGCTTTTGAACAAGGTAAAAGGGGGTTTTTATTTTCTTTTATTGGACATAATTTATGTTATTTCTTTGGTGGTTTCGAAGTGAAATATGTTATTTGTTTTCAATATGTAATGTTGGGTTTTTGTTCACATTCCAATTAATTCATTCATGATAATCTTTATGATTTTTGGTGATTCCCACTTATTAGTATTTGAAAATTAGGTGCCTATGCATTTATCTTTTGTTTTTCATTCTATGTCACAAGGCATTGTTTCTAGTTAGGTGAAGATTATTGTTATTGTTCATCATTTAAGGAGTTTGTTTGCCCATACATAGATGTGTTGAATGTGTATTAATTCTATTTAGTTACATAAACTTATATAGTAAGTATCTAATTGGGCTTTTTTGCTAGAAATGCAAAGAAGGAAAGAAGAGCCTTGCATGCCCTCCCACATTGTCACAAGTTAATTTAAGTAAGGCTCACATCAACTATGTTCCTTCTCTATTGTTAAAACTCGTAGCTACCTTTACAATGTTGTTATTATCTAAGTTATTCTCAAGGTAGAATTTAACATATTTATTTATCTTTTCTTTCTTTATTGTATGTATCCTCATCAATAGTCTTATATTACTTTTGAGCCGTGTATTGTTTTCTTATGGTGCTTGCTCAAAGTTTTTTCATTTAGCCTTCTATGTATGGACCTAAAACCTTTTACACTAGTGGAGTTTTGTGATGATCCATAACTAACTTAATATACATAACACAAGCCTTTGTACCATTTGTTTCTTGCTTTTTATATTAACATCTCACAAAAGGTCTATGTAAGTCTATACTATTATCTCTAGCACCACTTTAAATCCTAAGATTACTAATTAGTACTCTTTGCACCCTAAATAAGGTGTAAAATAGTAACAGAGATAAAGATAGAGGCTTATTTAACCCTTTTGTGAAATATTAAGGTAAAAGTTACACCTTTAGTCAATCCTTAAAGAAATCATTTTAGCATCTAGTGATTCCATATTCCCTAGTTGTGACATTAGATAGGCTAAATTGATGACCCATATATTATAAGCTGCCAAAAACTTAACTTTGTTAGGGTTTAGGTTGCGACCAATACCATTTTAAAAACGTTAATGTGTAACAAGACACTAGAGATAATGGAAGAGAATAACTTATACTTTTTCAGAAACATTAGGGGGTAATTCGTGTCTTTTACCTTTATTTTGTGTCTTGGAGTTTTGTGAAATTTATAGTCTTGAGACTAGACTCTAACATAGCTAAAGTAAACAATTAACATTGTTTAAAGTTGATAAAGAAATTAATTATAGTTACCCAATTTAAGGAACTTCATTATTTTATGATTAAATTAATGCTCTTAAGTTTGAAAGGACCTATACTAATTTTAAAATGATAAGAAAGTTACTTAGTCATTTTTTAGGAGATGGGAAGCCAAAGCAACAACTATACAAGAAACTAAGGACTTAACAACACTACCATTAGAGGAGTTCATTGGATCTTTTCTCACATATGAAATGAGACTTCAAGATATGCAGGAAGAAACAATACTTCCAAATAAAGAGGAAATAACATTCAAATTCTTAAGGAAGGAATAAAGTGAGTAAGAGTGATGATGTGAACTTTTTTTTGTTTTAACCACAAGTACACGGTGTAGTTGTAACTAGCATTAATGAATACATAAAGAGTATGAGTAATAATAATAACTCTTTTCTTATTATCTAATCAAAAATTGAGGTGATATGATAAATCGGATTTAAAATAAAAAAATAAACTAGGGCAAGTTAACACAATAAGATAAACCGGAATAACAAAAGAACAAAAAATCAACCAATAAAATAACGATATCTAGAATTTGAATCCCCTTTAGGACTTCTCATGCAGTCGTGATTTTACTAATCAATTTAATATTAATTGTATTAGACTGTAGAAATTCCTTAATTATGCTAATTGCTTTCTTATGACTATTAACACCTAATTCTAGGTTTATTAATTGAAATTTCTTTCTAATTAAAACCTCTAAAATCATATAATCGTTTTATGAATTTTACTATTAGGTTTAACCTAATCTGAAAGATTTATGTCGATCTACCTCTAGGTTTGCATGCAACTCCTTTCAATTATGTTAGATCTATTCATACTTTGGATTTCTCAATCTCAATAGCATGAAATCATACATGAATCATCATACCAGTAATATTAACTCAAAAATAATTAAAAACATATAATTGAATCTTAATAAAACCAAAGAATAAATTATATTAAAAGAAAGTCATTACAAGGTCCATCATAGGGTTCATCTATTCCATATACAAAAAAGAATTTAGCTTATACTTATAGAAAACAAAACATCAAAAGAAAAGAAAAAGATGAAAATCAAGGATGACATAATTGAAAATCCCTAAAATCTCTAAAAGATTCACTCTAGAATGATTGAAAATCTCCTCTAAAGGGTTTTTTTATTATTTCTCTTGCTTTATATCATTATAGGGCTTCTTCTTGTGTTTTCGAGCATCCCTCTCTTCTGTCACTTAATCTTGGCTTTTAAAGTTCAAAATCTAGATTTTGGAAGATACACGGGCATATTGATGGCCATGTTCTTCAAATAAACATATAATGTTTTGTGAAGCTAACATGTGTGTAAACACGAGTGTATACCATCAACTTGGCCTTTTTGCTATTCAAAAGGAGGGTGTTCCATAGAAAACACTCAACATGGCTCCAAACTCTTCAACACGACCATGTATACTATCATGCATTCTATAAATAAATCAATATAGCTCCAAACTGCTCTAAACTTATCTTAATTGGTTTTGTTTTGCTCCAAGTGAGTGAATTAGACCTACAAACAAAATGTGAATAACTTAGGTAACACAATCAAAAAAAATACTTAGATACATAAGCAAAATGCATTAAATATGAGAGTAAAAATATGAATAAATTACTACTTGTCAACTTCTTGAAAAAAAAAATTTGTCCCCAAGTAAATAGTAATTCCAATCTATTAAATCTTTTTAATATCCACATACTTAAAATTTCATGTCTCAATGATCAAATCAAAATATAAGTAGAATCAAAAAATCATAGAATAAATTTTTACAAGCTAAAGTCATAGATGATATTCTGATTCTGAAATCAAGTGCCACAGAATTTAACAGCCTTATACCAAAGATTCATTTAATTCACTCAAAGTGTTTAGGATAAACATCAATGAAACTCTCAAATCAATAAATAGAAGGAGTCTTAACCATATGCTTGCTAACATATCACGTCTCCACCACTATAAAAGAAATTAGAGAAAAAAAATCAAAAGTTCTTTCAATTAAGTTGTACTGAAGTCTAGGTAACGTATGGTAAAGGATAGATTTTGGGTTAATCATCATGAATTAAATTTCATAAGCAAGATTACAGAAAAATGTGAATTAATGTAGCCTAAGTCACTAATTATAATTCAAATAAGATGAAATGCAAATCTCAAATAGCACAAGTATCTTCTCTTTCTCCTTTTTATAACTACAATAAATTAAGAACACTTTTTTCTTTTTCTGAACTCATTTCCAGATATTTCTAATTTATTTCCTACGAATTTATAGGATAATATATGGAACATTGATAAGTGAAAAAAATGAGAAGATGTAACCTCTAATATATAAGTTCACAACTTTCCTTATTTTTTATACTTCTTCATTCAATCAAATTCTTATACAATCAAGTAAATAAAATCCTTCAAGGTGCAAAAATAAATATCAAGTTAATAACAAAAATGGTTATTGGCTTATAATATGGTTAAAACAATCCAAAGAAAAGGATCATACTTAAAATTGGTTACACCTAATGGATAAAAATAGGGTGAGATAAAATCAAAGAAAAGGGCTCAATAAAAGTGTGATTAGGTGCCTTTTTCATCTTAATGCCTCTAACTTAAAGATGTAGTCTTAACATGCATAATAAAAGTAAGTTCTAGAATTATCCAATTATGTATGATATTCACATAACAAAGGAAAATGGAGCACAATAAATTGATAATATATGTATATAGGCTCAAAATCTTTCAATTCTGGCTCATTAGTGTTGAAAAATTCTAATTGCTTTTGTCTAAATTGATAATCAAAACATTCATTGATAATTTGGCAAGTAAAGATCCATCTAATCATACTTTCATCCTTTCATATTCTAGCTTAATTCAACGATTTATAATAATAAAATGCTTCAAGATAAGAATTAACATATTAGAGATCTTTATAAAGAAGAATCAATAAATAAAACTTAGAATATGCTTGAGTCACCATTAAATCCATAACCAAAATCATTATACCCCTTCCTACCACTTAAGATGTATATTGTCCCCAATGTACACAATAATTCATGTAAAAAAATAGAAAAGTAATCAATATGAAAAAGGTAAAGTGAATAGGTACCTCCTTTGTTTATAATCTAGAAGTTTATATTCACTGTCTGAATTCCATCTATTATCATCCTTGCAAAAATAAAATAAAACAAGATAAGACATTAAAAAATACCAAGAAAATAATAAAAAAACACATTCTAACTATATATGCGAAAAGAAATTATGGTTTAGTATATTCATAATGAACAAATAAAACAAATAAACATTGTAATATTAGTTTAGTAGGGCTAATCCTTTGCTAATTGTTAAGACAAATAAAATAGAAAATACAAAAAATAAAAAATCAAAGAAAAAAGAAAAAAGAAAAAGGAATGCCCTATCAAATGTCTTAAGACTCATGGAGAATATGAGTAACTATATTAGATAAAGAGTCTAATATGTGGTCATCCATTTACTTGTGATCCTCCTTTGTCTGCAGATCTGTTTGTATGATAGGAAGTGTTGGTCTCAAGTGTCTAGAGGTTCTGTTTCTATAGGAGCTTAAGCTTCTAGCTATTGAGGAGTCAATGACGATTTAGCAACTCTCATCAATAGAGGTGGTACTGCAACTCCTAGATGTTCTATTATTTGTATAAGCACCTCCTCCATCCATCGATATTACGTCTCTAAATGTTCTACACACTTCGCCAGATCCTATTGTCCCTCTCTGATGCTATGCTACTCTCCTAGAATTTGCCTCATGCATCTCTTCGGCAGGTGGTCTTAGCTAGTCTAGATGTAGGGATGTAAATGGCCTGCTAGGAGTATGCTATTTAAGGACTCATACTAACGCTCGGGTGATATTGAAGACTATGATGGGGGATTCTACCTAGGCTATTGCTTTCATATATTGAGGTGATCTCCTTTTACTCCATGTACAATTGTAGGCTCTTGAACTCCTACTAGAACATAAACTAGTCCCTCCTATCTTGATTTCCTTCTAACATCCTCATCATTTTTAATATCTTGAGGGTGATAGGCACTATCTGACATGCCATTGTCATCTCAGGTAGCCGCTCTAGTAATGTCATGCCTTAAATCAATCAAATCACATATGGGTCTATGCAGATAGCTCTCATTCTAGTGTCGTAATCCTGATGTTTGAGGAACTAGGCTAAGGTGTATCTAAGGAGGATGGGGACCCTCCTTATCATACTATAAAGGCAGAACGTATCTACCTTCCCCACCACCCAAGTACTGTCTCCTTTCTTACTAATTGTGTGACTAATCAACACACATATATGTACATATATATTTCATTGCAAGGATATTAGCTGCAACACTTTGGAACTTATCAAATCGTAAAACCACTCTCAGTTAATGCTCTGCCATAGTATCTTCTCACGAAATCTTACTAAGAAGCGCACCAGTAATGTAACTTACTCCTCGATAATGATATACTCCTTTAGGTATAGGCTCATGTAATGTGAAAACCTAGTGTAACTCATACTATATGTCGTGGACATCCCGGGTGTAATTTGGCTTCTATATAGTGAAGATGGTAAGGAACTCCAAAGTCAATTCTTTATAGGCAGGTTTCTCGATCGTGAAGTATCGCCCGATAAATGCTTTGACTCTCGCTATAAGGCTTCAACCTCAATCTCTTAAAACGCGCAATGTGAGCTAGCACTGTGAAATGAAGCATGAGATGTATGTGTTGTGTATGCTCTAGTTGTCAAGGTGGTTGTTGCAAAGTACCCTCACCCTTTTACTTCTTCCTTAGTACCTCCTTTTCTCACCTTTGGTGTGGTGTATTTTGCTCTTTTCATTATTATTCCCTAAAATATGAAAATAAAAAATATAGCAAAAAAAGGAATAATATACATCAATTAAACTATGACAAATAAATATCGAAGTATAATCCATGATCAATTAGTTATAAGTTAATAATAAAAGAAAAATAAAATCAAATAAGTTTCAAATTAATCCTTAACTATCAAAATACAAATAACATTAATATCCCCAAAACATCTAAATTAATCAAACAATAATCCCTGACATCAATCAATTATAAAAATTGCTATTAATTTGTCTAAACACTATAATTAATCAAATAAGCCTAAATAAAAATAAAATTGCACCAAATATTATGTAATTAAACATTCAAAAAGCATAATAAAAATGTAAAACATGCAAAACATAAACAATTGCATATTTGAATTCATAAAAAAATTAATCAATAACCCTAATGGATTCAAATTCATATGAATATATCCAAAAATAGCTTAAAAATCCTTAGAAATTTGAATTCAATATGCAAAGTGGCCCAAGAATATCAATTAAACCCCCTGAACCCTTCCAATCATATAGGTAATCCCAAATAACTCGGTAAAGATTTAAATATCTATTCCTACACCTAACTTCAACTATTCAACAACTTAAGAAAAATTAAAACAAAGAATAAAACATACCTTAAATTGATTAAATTTCAAGAGGAATAGGCTGAAGGATGGTTTTCCCGTAAAGATTGAGTGGATGAGCATCGTCCAAAAGAGAAAAATGAGATAAAGTGAAAAATGGGATTTTAGGCGATGTGGTATGATTTAAAGAAGATATTTTTCAACATGAGTGACAACAAGGCCATGTAGTTGCCCCTTGTTGAACAAATCAGGGTTAATTTTTAAAGAACATGGGCGTGTTGGGCTGCAATATGGGCATGTAGGGCTTTTATGTTGGCATGTTTCTCAAACATGTTATGATAGAGTTTAACACGGACTAGAACACGAATGTGTATCTAGGCCATATTAAAATAAAAAAAAGATGATAAAATGTATAAGCATGTTGAACATCTAAAATCTATACGGCCATTGACATATATGTGTTAGTGGGCATATGAGTTTTGTAACTTTTGGAAAAACGTAGAGAGAAGGAAACAAAATTCAAAATGATGATCCACATAGGCATATTGATGGCTGTTTATCTTACGGTTTCTCAAACAACTTACCTAGTTTTAGTATCATGCGCATGTTGATTGGTATGTAGGTGACTTATAGTGATTTTCTAATAACAAATTCACTAATACAGGCATGTCGATGAGCATGTAGTAACTTTTTGGAACTTCTCTAAATGGAATATAGTTGTGTTTCTGATCAACATTAGCCTGTAGCTCAACACAACCATCAACACCGGTATGTTGGTGGCCGTGTAGCTCTTTAATTTTTTAACTTAACTAGATTGTCCACCTATTTTCACTTGTAAATCAACATATATAACCAAAGTATAAAAGATAAAAATGACACCCATATAACCACAAACCAAGAAAAATTTTATACTAAACCACAAAGTTAACATAGATATAAGTTAAAATATGGAAATGAAACCTAAAAACTTAGAATAAAAATAATTAAACAAAATTAAAAAACTAAAAAACTTGAGTTACCTCCCAAGAAGTGGTTGTTTAATGTCATTAGCTTGATGTTCCCACTTTAGCTTACTGCATTATGATTTCATAGATTAAACTCCTCTCCTTAGACTTCACATAACTCCAACAAGTCGTCACTCATAATTTCTCGAATAGCATCTACTTATACAAAATCAGCCACTTCAAGAAAGTAGCAAGTGTCATCATATTCAAAAGAATATATAAAAGCTTTATACATTCTGAAAATAACCACTTCATCTCCCACTCTCAACCTCAGTTTACCATCACTTACATCAATTATTGCCTTAATTAGGGCTAAAAAATGGATAGCCTAATATAAGACGTACTTCAATGTCCTCGTATATATATAATATGCAAAAAATCACATGGAAATATGAATTTATCAACTTTAACAAACACATATTCTATAACCTATCGACTGACTATTTACTCATCCTTATTGATTTTAGTTTTCATAACCTTAATCTCTTCAATAAATTATATGGTATAAAATTAATGCTAGCCCCTAAGTTAAGTAATACTTTTTAAATTGATAAACTACCAATTAAGTAAGGGACTATGAAATACCTTGGATCCTTAAGCTTCTTAAGCAGTTGTTCTAAAGGATGGTCGAACACTCCTCATTAAGTTTCAATGTGGATAGTTCCTTTAACTTCCTTTTGTTCGATAACATCTTGTTCAAAAATTTGGCATACTTTGACATCTATGAAAGAGCCTAAAAAAAGGTAAGTTAATATGTAGTTATTTAAAAAGTTCAAAGAATTTACCAAACTATTTGTCCATATGATCCCTCTTCAGTTTCGTTAGATATGGGATGGTAGATTTGAACTCCTTCACCAGCTTAGGTTGTTTACCTTCTTTACCTTCTTCCTTATCCTTTTCCTTTGTCTGAGTCTTCTCCTCCTCAACTTGTTTCTTTTCTAGGCTCAATTACCTATTATTTCTACAAGTGACTACCTTTACGTGCTCTTTTAAATTTGTCTCGGTATTGTTAGGCAAGCCTCCTTATAATATCTTATGCTTGAGTAAATTTATGATATGCTTAAGTTAATCTACTGTGTTCATATTTCTTTTATACTTGATATGGAATACCTCTTTTTTTTCTTGATATTAATGAAGACATATCCCTGGCGATAGATCCGTCATCACCGAAGGTCTCTGCATGTGGGTTTTGTAAGGCTTTTGGACAGCCGCCCAAGAATATCAAAAAAGAGGCGTTCAAGGTAGACCACGATAGCTTTTTTGGTATGTCTTTCTTGGTCTCTGAGGACTCATTATTATATGTACAAACAACTATGAGTATCGTGATCGCGCATCATTATCTCTAACTCTTAGTTTTTAATAAACATGTTGTATCCTTGAGATCTGGACACTCTCGGCCGTTTACAGCTGCCAGATATGTTAGATTTGGTTGTTAGTCTCATGATCTCAGACCTTCTCTCACCTCCTCTCTCCAGGTACGTTTGCTTTCTTCGTTTGGGTTAAGAGATCGATGTTCTTGATTTTGATTCTTAGATTTGTGATTCTTTGATAATGGTATTATGTTATGCTGATCATTGACTTCTAGATCTGTCCTCTGTTGTATGTTGCTTTGATCTGCTCACGTTTTCTTCCTATATTGGTTATGTTCCCATGATTCGCCCACCCTTTTTTCAATTCCGCCACAACCTTAGTCGCCAGCCCTCCAAAGTTTTGAGTCCAAAGTTTTTTTTAATTTTAATTTTTATTACTTTATTTAAAAAATTTTATAATTTATTTATTTATTTCATCCTTTTTTATATCTATATCTTTTAAAATATATTCATATTACATTTGCAAGTGGGTCTACCTGAAACAACCTCTCTACTTAGGTAGGGGTAAGGCTGCGTACTATCACACCTCCTCAGACCTCGCGTTGGTGCGAGATTTAACTGGGTGTTGATGATGATTGAATTCTGTTTTATGTATGAATTAAAGGAGAACTAGTCAACTATCTTAATTGTGTGCTTAATTTTATTATTACTTTTTAACGTCACAAATACTTTGTCATCATAAAAAAAAGAAAGATTGTTGAATCAATAGAGGTTCCAATCATTGTGTAATGATAAAAAAAACATAAGTACTATTAATGAGTTTATTATTTTGATGCAAAGTAATATAAGAATAAGATATAGTCATAACCTAAGAAGATAGTTCAATAAGATAATAATTTTTTTAAAAGTTTTCAACCTTCGAAGTAAAGGTCAAGTCAAGAACAAAAAAAGATTAAGGCGCATCAAGGTCATTCTATATCTTATAATGTCAATTGTATTCTCATTTAGTCATTTTGATAATCTTAAAGGCTCATCATGCATAAATATTTTATTTTAATTCATTTTATGAATCTTTTCCATCATTAAGAGGAATTAACATTTTTAGTTTAAGTGTTTTGGTTATAATTGTGAAAATTGATGAACCAAGAGTTTATGGCAATATTGGTTAATGTATTAGTCAATCAATATAGTTGTTGACCTATGTGCAATGGTTAGTGAATATTATCCAATGAATACACATTGGTCGACTAATATGGCCTAGAAATTGACCAAAATGTTAGAACTACCCATTGTAATGACTAGTTTTTAACTTCAATGGCTAGTAGGAGTCTCAAAATCCTATAAATACATGTTTTCTTGGTGGTCTTGCTTTAAAGAAGTATTGGGTGTCTTATACACATATTAAAGTGTTTATTAAGCATTTGGAGATTCATTGTCTCATATTTGAGTACATGAGCCTTTTTGGTTTTATCAAAGTGATAAAGTGAAATATTTTGAGTTGTAAGTTTCTATTGGAGTTTTATATATTGTACTTGAGGTTGTTTTAAGTGGCATTGAGGTGCTTCTTTACCATGAATGAAGATTATAAAAGGGTCCTCTTTTTTAAAAAAACAAAAAAGTACAAAAGTTGCTTTTCATCTTGAAAGAAGAGTGAGTCTAAAGAGAGGATGTATGTAAAAGTTGCTTGCAAAACCATTATAAATCAATTTGTATTTCTTTTACCTGGCCCATTTTATATTATTTCTTAAATGTGTTTTTGAAAATTATTATTTTTTATCTTTTATAAGTTGTGTTTATGCTCATTAATGCACTAAATTAGTAAATATTTTGTTTAAATTTATCAATACTCGATCAACCCCCTTTTAGGTTTCATTAAGGACTAACGTTCAAATTTGTTGCCTTATCAGTATCTAAATTGAATCTTTAATACTTTAACTTATAGGAGGCTTGATAAGGATCAAACTTAACCAATTAGATAGCTCCCATCTTTCATATGATACTTTTTTATAAGGGTACTTGATTTTGTAGGAAGTTGTGCTACTTTCATATTTAGGCCCAAATTAAGATTTGTATATCTTAATGTGAAAAGGATTTTTTTCTTTTGAGTTAGAAAAATTTTCTGATTGGAATATAAGAGGTATCATAAAATATTGTAGTAAGAATAATTATATAAACTAAAAAATACAATAAATACATCAATACTATGAAGAATAAAACTTAATTTTACAATAAATTCAAACATCCACCTGGATAGAAATCACAATCATACATTATATTTATACACATCAACCTTAATTAAGATGATAAAATGAATTCTATACTTATGGACCTAGTAATTTAATTTATCATCTTCTTATAATTAAAATAATTAAAATAAAAAAATCTCCATTTAAGTAAAAATAGTTATTCAACTAATTTAATTACAATTTTTATAGGATGTCATTAAAAATTTAATAATCTTTATGTAATAGTTTTATACTAAAGATATTTCGGTTCCTCTCAAATAATATGTGCTAACTTTGATAATGACATCAAAATAAAAAAAATTATGTAGATTATTTAAATTTAATTTCAAATAAATATGAAAAATTCAAAATCCTTAATGTCCCTTTGATATTACATGAGTTAAATTCTAGTTTAACTTCACTTTAGAGGTCAATTTGTAATTTTATTAACCTTAAGTTTGACCCAAAAGAGTTAATTGAAGTTAAAATAAAATGTTGGGGCCTATTATGTAAAATTTGAGACTTTTTTTTACCCTTTATAGCATTAAAATTATGTGGTGCACACGCCTAAGCCCTTTTCTTTGATGCGTGCACCGCGTATGCCTGGCCTTTTTAGATGCACACACCTGAAGCCACTCGCCTAAACTCCATTGATGACCTTGTGTTTTGTACTGTCGTCACCGATGGTCTCTATCGCCGCAACTAATAGCCTCATCCATGCCTCATGCACTAGTACTTATATCTGTTACTGTCATATTTTCTTATCTGGAGATGCTTTCTCTACTGGATTCCACTAGTTCTAATGTCTTTCCATAGAGCTTTCGTCGCCCTAGCGCTTATCATGAGCCTTCTCTAGACAGCGATTTGCAATGTTTTGGAGAGAACGGCAGTAATGACCGAATTTTTCATTACCCCATCTT
>JAOQMM010000006.1:6577899-6589802 GCA_027563515.1 Erythroxylum platyclados
CTTTTCCTCTTTTTGATGTTTTCTAAACGCTGAGTTTTGGTGGTTTGGAAACGCTAGTAGGACTTATTCCTACGCAGCGTTTCATTAATTTATCTGTTGTAACTTGTAAGTCGTGTTATTCCTAACTATTTATGATAATTAAATTTTTAATTTTTCAAAAAAAAAAAAGGGGAGCACCGACATTTCAGAATCTCCATTTAGTGGGTCGGTTCTAAAGCTACGGAGGGAATGGTCGGGATGCACGCCATAACTTTAGGTACAATTTGGCGCAATAATTTGATGGGAGAAAGACCAAGACACTAGGCGTTAGGGTTGATCATATACGGCGGACCAGGGCACAGATCAATCCAAGTCAACCTCCACTATACATAAATATTCTTTCAGATTGCGAGTGGACAAACCTCCTCCTTCAGCTATTATCTACCACATGCTAGTGCCGTTGCTTTATTAGCTCGATCTGTCACCGATTGTTGATTGATGGATGTCTAGCAAAAGTTTGCTTAAGATAAGAGTCCGGCTGCAACCATGTGTTTGATGGAGAGCGAGGCGATTCTTTGTTAGTATCAGTCAATGCAGCAAATTTTTCACAACTTGTTTCGTGGGGAAATTGTTTTAGATCAACATATTCGAGACAAGATAATGTTTGTGTGATCAAAACTACCATTTTGGTAGAGTACCATACATTTTAAACACTGAAATTATCATTGCAGAATAGTTGATCTTACCTTTCTTTCAACAATAGATACCTGATACTCAATTTCCCAATTTGGTATTCCAGGAAAATGTTGTAAGCACAATACTCCTATACGTAAGGACAAGCCAGACATCTTACACCAAGCCCAGACCCTAAATGTGCTTGGCGCGAGCATGTTTTGCTCCTTGATCAAATAGGTTCTTTGGTATGCATGTTTGGTGCAATCATGTTGTAGGGTCAAAATCCACGAGTCAGTGGCGTTAAAATGTGCGATTGAGATAACTATATGTGACATTAAACTTTGATGATGGATACTCCATAAAATGGAGGTAGATAGATGTGATTGGTGACTGATGTGACCATCATAGCCAGCAATGGGTGAGAGTTTAGCCACTCTTCACCAAGTGAACCACTTGCTCGTCAATAAAGCAGAAGATGCTAATACTATGTCTTTTGTGTTTTAGCATAGCTTAACCGATGACTGGCCTGCCCGGTAACAATAAAATGGCATATTTCTTTGTTTTGCTTTTGGACTGTTTTTCTTCCCCTTGTTAACGAAGGCGCCAGGCATTTACCTGGGATTTAGGTAATATTGCAAAGTCTTACTGGACGAAGACTCAGCAAGTTAAAACTGTCCAGTTACCTGATTATGTTAGGTCTCTTGTTTCTTGATCTTGTAAGAGATTCTGTATCAAACTGAGATACTTAGATAATATAACTTCTCCTCCTAACTTCTCACCAAAGTATACATGTGAATTTTCGAGTTTGGAACGCTTCTATCTTTTCTTGGATGATTAAGTGCGGTAGAGAACTGTCAGAAGAGCAGACAAGGATAAGGTTCACATAGATGAACTTTATGAGTGCAAAAGTTCACATTTGATAAGCTTTGTTCCTGGTTCCGAACACAAGAGCTGTGTAACTCTAGTTATGTTTTCTATACATGCTCTTTAGACATCGTCTAAACTCTCATTTGGAAGGATATACAGTTGCCAATTTCTGTAAAGACTGAATTCAACATGATTGGTATTGATAGTTCTGGACATTATTTGAGTTCTTCCACAATAGGTTCCGGGATGCAATCAAAGGAGCCTTGAATGAGTGAGCATGACACGTAAAATCACGTTGACTGGAGAGCCTGAGGCCTGACATAGAGCCTCTCACACAAGTGATCCTGTGCCACTAGCTAACGAAGCTAACAAAGTGATGCTGCTTTCCATCTTGACAACGACACCCATTATGAGAGGATCTCTGAACCGATTAAACCAAATTTAATTGGATCATTAAACTACACTAGAACCTTTCAAAAATTTTGTCGTGTATCTTGTACATGGTCAATGTGCTTTCCCAGCTAAATACCGGAAACGCTCAATTTCACGTCTAAAAAGTAGTTTATTCCATTTGAAGGAGGAAAATTATATTACCGAGAACATGATCGTAAGTTAAAACAGTATAGTATTGCATCTAAAATATTATAGAATTTAGATCATGTAAATTTACGATTGAAGTTTTGAAATAAAAAAATATTATACGAACAACTGGATAGCTTCCAAGAATTCCCGACGAGACTGGTTGACATGCATTACATTATTTGTACACATGTATAAATATATACCTCATATCCTAAGCAGCAGGTGTTCAACCAAACACTCAAGCACTCTCATGGATTCTCAACCACCGCCTGAAACCTTTAGTAGCAGGGAGAGCCAACAGCAACCTGAACTTGAGGGAACTGATCGGTGTGAGAGGACACAATGGGTGCTTACTTCTCCCGACCCTCCGAGTTTGTTGGAAGAACTCACTGGTTCTATGAAACAGAATCTCTTCCCTCACAGAAACAGGCACAATTCACCTGCAGAACAGAAAAGAGGTAGACGGATGATAACATTCTTGCAAGGAATGTTTCCGTTGCTAAAATGGGGTAGGCATTACAAAGCTTCTACTTTCAAAAAGGACCTCATGGCTGGTTTAACACTTGCAAGTCTTGGCATCCCTCAGGTTTTTCTTTTCTTTTCCTCTTCATTTAGTTTGTTTCTATCTAACGGACATCTTGATCTCGGTAATGGTTTAAGTTAAGCTCTTCGAAATCTAATCTTCCATTATTTTGCAGAGTATTGGATATGCTAATTTAGCTAAACTTGATCCGCAGTATGGTTTATGTAAGTTGCCAAATTTCAGTTTTACTTGTCTTCTTTTCTATTAACTACTAAAACGAGCTTGCAGGGTTTTTCGGTAAACGAGGAAACAAGTATGTATGATCAATTGTTGCTTATAAATTTCTTGAAATATAGACACCAGTGTTGTCCCACCTTTGGTTTATGCTCTAATGGGGAGCTCGAGGGAGATAGCCATTGGACCAGTGGCTGTGGTATCTATGCTACTCTCTTCAATGATTCAGAAGATGCAAGATCCTGGTGCTGATCCTATTGCCTACAGGAGGCTAGTTTTCACCGTTACATTCTTTGCTGGGACCTTTCAAGCAGCATTTGGATTGTTTAGGTACTTTATGATTTCAAAAGAAAATTTCACTAGTTTTCAAACAAACTTAAATTTGCTTGTAGCAGCCTATATTCAGACTGTAATGTCTGCAGATTGGGGTTCCTTGTCGACTTTCTGTCACATGCTGCCATTGTAGGATTTATGGCGGGTGCAGCTATAGTCATTGGTCTTCAGCAACTAAAAGGGCTACTGGGGATCAGTCATTTTACCACCAAAACTGATGTGGTCTCAGTCATGAAATCTGTTTTTTCATCAATCGACCATCCGGTAAGTTATGATCACTATTCTTGGCACAAAGGTACACAACGTAGAGGAATTTAGCTTCGAACGCATTTGCTAGCCAAGACAACAGAATTTCGTTCTCTAATTGTTGAATTATCTTTATTTTTTCCTCTTCAATAGACTTCAGAGCAGAAATTACTAATTAGTTCTGTTTTCAATAGTGTTTACTATTCATATTTTTTAAGAATTTCACAAACCTTAATCGCACTAAATGCCGTTTATGACAGTGGTGCCCATTGAATTTCGTCCTTGGTTCTTCATTCCTTATCTTCCTCCTAATTGCCAGGTTTATTGTAAGTAATCAAGGACTAAACTTCCACTTTCACACCACAAATTATCTTATTGCCTGTCATCTAACAAGTTATCATGACCCTGTTTCATTTGCAGGGAAGGAGAAACAAGAAACTGTTCTGGTTTCCAGCCATTGCTCCTCTAATATCAGTAATCCTATCCACATTGATAGTGTTTCTGACAAAAGCTGATAAGCATGGCGTTAAGATTGTGAAACACATAAAAGGAGGACTAAATCCCGTTTCCGTTAAGGACTTGCAATTTAATGGCCCGCATGTTGGAGAAGCAGCCAAAATTGGCCTTATCTCTGCCATTGTTGCTCTTACTGTGCGTTTACGTTGACCCATCTCAGGTTTTCTTTACTAGTTCAATGAGATAGGTTTCCTGATGTTAACTTAAGAGAATTTGCATCAGGAAGCCATTGCTGTTGGACGATCTTTTGCTTCCATAAAAAGCTACCACATTGACGGCAACAAGGAAATGATGTCCATGGGCTTCATGAACATCGTAGGATCTATGACTTCTTGTTATGTGGCCACAGGTTAGCTTCTTTGCTTAGTTTCAAAGATTAATCTCTGATAGTAATCTTCAGTGTTCATTGTTCAATATATTTATTTTTCAGGTTCATTCTCGAGGACTGCTGTGAATTTCAGTGCAGGATGTGAAACAGTAGTATCCAATATAGTAATGGCCATAACTGTGCTATTGTCACTGGAACTGTTTACCAGGTTCTTGTATTACACACCACTTGCTATACTTGCTTCAATCATTCTCTCCGCTCTTCCGGGACTAATCAACATCCATGAAGCTTACTATATCTGGAAGATTGACAAACTGGACTTTGTTGCTTGCACTGGGGCTTTCTTCGGTGTCTTGTTTGCATCAGTGGAAGTTGGTCTTCTCGCTGCGGTAAGTCCAGTTACTCTCTCCTTGTTTTGATTTTACGCTCAGAGCAAACACTGATCCGCCAATGACTCATTGGAAAACTAATAGCACTAGACATTATCCATAGAATTGAAACAGCAACTTGCACAAAATTTTGATAAAGTGTACAAAGAGTGCTTTATTAGTAGGATCGTGTTGACTAATTTACAGAGTTTGATAACTCAAGTAAGAAGTTCTCAGAAGACTCGTGACTGGTGGGCACTATCCAATAATTGAATTATTCATGAAAGAGTACTTATTGGGTGCTCACGGGTATGTGACTTGGAAGGGTAATCCTTGTAGAAAGAGCATTGATTAAACGTGGTTTTCGTTGCCAATTGGAAGAATACAATTTATGGATGAAAAGAAAAGCAGGAAGTAGGAGATGAGACGTTTCTAATAATCTCAAAACTTGCTGTAGACGTGCAAACCTAATTCTTTCAACTTGAACGTAGAAACCCCGTGCATCACCGACCTAATCACATCTTTTTATTTATCCAAATTGTTCTAGGCAGTAACTGAATGAGTTCTTCAAATTGATTTTTGAAGTGTCTGGTGTCTATATTTTTGTATTTCAACCGGTTCCATTTCAGGTTACCATCTCGTTTGCGAAGATAATCCTAAACTCAATCCGACAAGGTATAGAAGCACTTGGAAGACTCCCTAGGACAGATATCTACTGTGAAGTCAATCAATATCCTATGGCCACCAAAATTGCAGGCGTCTTAATTGTGCGGATCAATTCTGCCTTGCTTTGCTTTGCTAATGCCAATTTCGTAAGAGAAAGGTATAGGTTTCAATATGTTAATCTATTGAAAGAAAGAGCAAGAGGCTCTGCAACTTGATTTGCCAAGAAGTTTATAAATGCTATTCATTCTAGGATAATGAGGTGGTCGACAGAAGAAGATGATGAAATTAAAGGCAACAACAACGGTAGGATTCATGCAGTAGTTCTTGACATGTCCAGTAAGTTTAGTCCCTTACAAAACACAGAGTACCGTGCATTCTGCCTCAATGATTGCATTAAATTGTGTTAAGCACTTGCATTTTTCTGTGTCCTTGTAGATGTTGCCAACATAGACACTGCAGGAGTTCTTGCATTGGAGGAGCTGCACAAGAAATTACTCCCATGTTTGCAGGTAAGAACACGTCCTATAATAGTTTGCATGGCTTTTTGGTTTAAACTTATGTTATCTTGGCTTGTTGCAGCTAGCTATAGCAAACCCAAGGTGGCAAGTGATTCACAAGTTAAAATTAGCCAACTTTGTGGACAGAATTGGAAGTGGGTGGGTTTTCCTTACTGTTAATGAAGCTGTCAATGCCTGCATTAATGTTGAAACGCCTAGTCTCAACCACTGTTGATGGACTTTGGGGGCTTCAAGGATACTATCGTCATCAGCTTTTCCTTTTTCAGATAAAAAATGCCAGATGAGGTGAAAAGGGTTGACTGCTAGTTGAGCATGTTATGCGATTTTCTCAGAATTTCAGAATGTTTCTAGCTGTCCAAAGTTAGAAGACTCTGAAAGAAACAGATGGAAGCCTCATGTATATAGAGATCAAAATAAAGTAACTAGAGAATTGAGATGACCCTAATAAGTTACTAATAAAACATAGAGGACAATGTGAATAGAAGTGGCCTAATCCCTTCTTCCTTTCGGTTTAAGTACGAGATTCCGAGAGTAGAGGAGGGGTGTTGCGCTATTAATATACAGAGTAAGGCCTATGTATATTATCTGATCTTTTACTTATATTATCTGTTACAAGCATTAGGTTCAGTGCTTTGTAAATTTCCTGGGTAATGACTAGCAGCTTTATTGTTATACTTCATCTCGAATTGAAGAAGTGCAAGCTTGTTTATTAAATAAAAAAGGACATGAGGTTTGACATTTTATAATTGGATTTTTCTTAAGAGCAAATCTTCAAATTCAGTGATATGTGGTTTGTATGTAGGAGTGTTTGAATTTAAAAACATTCCAACAAGCCTACCTAGATTGTATTCTGCATCATTTAGTGTTGTCTATAGAACTTCTTAAATATTTCAATATTCCTACTTAATTAACTTTCAAACTAGCTAAGACATTTTTAATTAGAGAAGGAATAACGGATACCTAAGAAAGTGACCCATCTACTAGCCTCATTGGAGCAATCCACACCTTAAAACTACTTGAGTTAAAAAACAATTTAAGGTCCTAGGTTACAATAATAAGATAGTTATAATTGAGATATTATGACAATAAGTCAACTACGTGATATAAGAAAGGAGAAACTTATTCCCCTGTACAATCACTGCCATTGGAACATGGCACCTAGTGACAAGTCTAATTGTTGATAGCCCTCTAATCCTTGATATCCTATAAACAATTACTAAACAAATTTAAGATATCAACCCTGAAAATTTATGATTGTATTATGACCTTACTGACTACGTATATAGATACAGGGACAAGGCCTTTTCTTCCACTTTAACATGTATAACCAGTTCATGTTCAATATATTAACTCCATGTCAATTTTCATGTTTCAATAATTAAATATTGGATTCATATCACATTTTCTAGCAACATCCACAGATCAAGAGCTTTTCTTATTTAATGTTTTTAACTTAAAGGTAGGAGGAAAGCCTAAGGTATTATATGAAAGAACAGGCTAAGAATTTATACTATCATTTCTATTGTGATGTTGGGAATAAGATAGATGACTATCATAATCTATAAAAAAGTGGTTGACAAGTTAACCAAATGAGAAAGGTTATACTATTTCTTGAAAGAGAACAAGAAGGATGATTGTATCTAGGAAGAGAGAACGAGAGTGCAAAGGTCAAGAACTAGAGAATAAGTTAGAGAATTATACCTCCCTCAAAGGGTGACGCATATGATCATTGGGGAGATAGTAAAGAGCTATATCCTATTTTAGGAAGAAGTAATTAGGGGGAAATTTATGATGAGCAACTTAAGTCAAACACATAAAATTCTCTTAAATAACTTTAGAAGAAACCAATAATATATCCTTAATTTACCCTCACAAAGATATTATTATAATAACTCTCTTAATAGCTAACTTTTTGATCAAAAGAATATTAATATATACAGGTAGTATATGAACATTTTATTTTATGATGCCTTCAAAGAGATGAGCATCTCTATGGAAAAATTAACAAACTCCAGAGATGAGACCTTAAAACCCAACACACTTGATTTTTAATCAAGCCCCAAGGAAGCTTAAACTAGGTTAAGGATAAAACCTTGAACCAATGATTATATGGCATCACTAGGCAAAGGTACAAAAGAATCTAACATGTTATTATAAAGAACTAGAACCAAGATTATAATATTATTTGAATGCCACAAGCAAATATCTTGATAAGTTTAAAAATTTCTTTGAAGAATCAAAGTGAAAACTCTCACAATTGTATTAATGATCAAAGATGTCTCTAACTGAAAAAAACTTCACCTAAATATTAAAATCCAAAACTAGGGCTTCAATGCTTAAATAAAAAATCAGTGTTTTAATAAGGTATGACCTAGGACACAGTTATAGGTTGTTTCATAATGGCTATAAGCATTTTAATGTTATTAAAGACAGTTTAAGACATACTTGTATTTGCAATTGCGGATCTCATTAAAAATTTGTGTAGATAGACACGGTTTGTATCATACCTATAGTTGAAACTGTAGGTCCTCTTATGACTTTTTGAAATTAGACATAATCTAAAGCACACTCATAATTGAGGCCATTTCTTATAACTGATTTTGTTTATAAAGTTACATGGGCTAGTACACGATTATGTTGGAGGCTATGTTCATATATAAATCTTCAATATTAGATTGAATTAAGTTAATGAATGCTCATCCTTTAATTTGACTTAATTTCAAACATGTATCCACTTCTCTTATAACACCATTAAGCACATCTTGAAGCCTTTTCTTCTTAGTCTTTGTAATTGGTCCACTTAACAAACTCAAAGGATCAAAGGTAGCTTGATTTATGTTATTTCCTCCTTCTTTGTAAAGATTCTTCCTCCAATAATCACATATATCAAAATGAGTTAAATGAGGCATATTAAAAGTAGCACTAACATTATGCTCACTTAGAAGATCTAATTTTTAAGAATGATCTCTGATTCGTTCAATAAATTGAAGTGAATCATCTCCTATTAGTTGTAATTTAAATCTTCTTTAATCTGGAAACCTCTTTTTTTTTCTCTCATATGCATCCATACTCATTCGATTAGTTTAAAGCTAATTTTCTTTCTCCTTTTGTTAGCCTTAGATAAATATTCCTTATTTTTTTTCTTTCAATATGTTGTCAAGAATTTTCATATTGATATAGTTCCTTCATCATTTTAGCTTTTTTTTTTTTACCATCTAAACTACTCCTTTCATGAATAGGTAAAGGAACCAAATCTATTGGAATTAATGGGTTAAATTCATATTCAACAACAAAAGGTCTATAACTAGTAGTACTATGATAACTCTATTATATGCAAATTCAGTGAAACAATAAATAATATTCCTAGAATATCAAATTCTTTTGAAAAGATAGCATTTAATAACGTAATCAAAATCCTATTTACTACCTTCGTTTGACCATCCATCTAAGGACGAAAAGTAGTAGAAAATAATAATTTAGTTCCTCAATTTTTCTAGAAAACCATCCAAAATTAGTTAAGGAAATTAACATTTGTTTCAGATACAATACTCCTATGAACATCATAGAGCTGCACCATCTCTTTAAAGAACAAATAAACTATATTAGTTGCAAAAAAATCTGCTATCTTAAAAAATCTATAAAAAATAATCTTCTAGTGGCAATATGGAATCATCATTGTTTTCGCCTTTAGTCTTAATCTCCTTATCATCTTTTATGATCATTGTCTTTTTTTAAGACATTGTGAAGTTACATACTCTACTCCTAAATAATGAAAGCATTTAATATCATAAATACGAGTTTGGGTTTCAAATTTAACTTTCACTTTGCTAGTCACCTTCCCTCCTTCTTTAGGTGTTTTAGGTTTGACTTTTAAGACAACCTTGTCATCCTTTTTTTAATTCGATTTTCACAAGGATCAAATAAAATTCTATTGTGAGAGTTTACCGTTCCATTTTAATTTTCTTTCCACCTTTATGGTCATATTAACCATATCTTCCATCTCCATATAATTTTACAATTTTTACTATATCAATAATATCATGTTTCAATCTATTTAGAAACCTAGTCATAATAGCTTCCCAATCCTCCTTTCCATTTGCTCGAGTTACGAAAATTTCCATTTCCTTGTGTATATTCCTCAACACTCTTTGGCCCTTAAGTAAGGTCTTGTAATTTTTGAAATAAATCCACACAATGGTAACTAAGGATAAAATTCATTCTCATGATTGTCGTCATTTCCTCTCAATTGTCAATATATGTCTCATTGTTCCTTCTATTTATTATAATTCGATCTCAACAAATAATAGCATAGTTAGTAACCTCAATAATAGTGCATTTTTGCTTCTTCTCTTTGGTGTAATGGTAGTAGTAAAAAAAAAATAGTTTCATCCTACTCTAAATAGGCCTCATAGTCATTTCTCCCTTAAAATGAAGGAGTCTTTATTTTAATGTTTCTAAGGTTACTATCTTGTTTAGGCTCCCTTCTCTAGCCTATATCTTGTTAATCACATTGATATGCAAACTTACCCACATTATTTTTTGGTGGTTGGTATTCACCATACAAATCATATCACTCTTTAATGTCATTGAAATCATTTTAGAGAATTCACCTCTATTGTAGATGTGTATTAGAAATTTGTGGTGATTGTCCCATTTTTAAATTTGCTATGGTAGTATCTTGTAACTCTAATAAATCTCTAATGTACAAACATCATTTCATATGTTCAAGCTATTGTTACATAGCTTGAAGTATAAACATATCATCCTTCTAGTATGAACATATCATCCTTCCTTCCCCTTCAACTCTATCCTGATTAGATATGAATCAACCTGTTAAAAATGTTAATAATAATCTCATAACACTTCCTTACGTGTTTCTCTAATTTAATGTCATTATTAACTTATGTTTTACCTAATTTATGTTTTTTCTCTACTAATGTTGCTCGGAGGTTCTTTGCCTTTAACCACTTATTTTTCTTTTTAATTCTTTATTGCACTAATCAAAATAAATTATGGAATAAACCTGCAATATTCAACCAATTTCAAATCTTGATAAAGGCAAGGAAAAGTAAGAAGCCAACAATAAAGATAAAATGAAAAAATTCACAAGATTACTCTATAATCACAATAGAGTATGAAGTCTAATCAGAATTTTACTTAGATAAGAATTATGAATTTCAAAGACATTAAGAATATTTTCAGTACAATTTATAATTTTAACTAGAATGAAATTAAAAAATTCCAAAATATAGTAGGAAAGTATTATGGTAGAAATATTCTTTTCCTAACAATTATTAATATTCTTCTTTTTTTGTTCTTATTTCCTTGTTTATGTATTAAAAGATATTAAAAATAAGGAAGAAATCAAGAAAAATATAGGAAGGAGATTAAGAACAAAGAACAATAAATAAGAAAAAAAAATAAAAACTAATATAATCTAATTCTAGAACCAAAGCTCCAATAATAAACTGATTTGAAACCTTAAGGTGAGTCTTTAAAACTGAATACATGTGATTTGTAATCACGCCCTGGGAAATCTAAAACCATAGTAAGGATAGAAACTTGATCCAATGATTACATGGAATCACAAACCAAAGGTATAAAAAGCCTAGACCAAATGACCATTGTCAAACAATTAAGTACTATAATTAGCGTCCAATTAAGGTATGAGGTCGCTTATAAAAAGACTTTCCCTTTACATTAATCCTTTAGTATAAAAGTTCATTATTTATTAAATCCTTTTAAAATTCTTAACACAAATTTGACACATTTAATTCAGGCCCATTATAATATGATTCATTATCAATATGGATAAGGCTCTGTTTGGTTGGATGTTAATTAATGTAATAGAACGGAACGGAATGGTTCAAAATAGAATGGAACGTAAACCTTTGAAATTTTGTTTGGTTGGACGGAAGGGTTTATAATGTAACGTAATGAAACGTTGTTTAGTTGGATGAATGGAATGAAATGTAACGTATAATAAATGATATTAATACCCTTGTATATTATTAATTATTTAATAAATGTTATTATATTAAATAATTAACAATTAAAGAATAATTTTT
>JAOQMM010000006.1:6600644-6612396 GCA_027563515.1 Erythroxylum platyclados
TCTTCCATTTAGAACCCCCGTTGACCCTACCTGCTGATACTAATCATGTTTAACTCGGTCAAAAATAAAGATACTGTAGAAGGAACTTAATCAATAAAGTCTAAATCAGTTTCAGTTAATTGCCTATTATTCTAGTCATTATTAAAGATAACTATGATTTGTACTTGCTTTTATTTTTTCATTCACATCAATTCGTTTTAAGGCCTTTTATTAGTAAGGACCTAGACATGGAACTTGCAAGAGAATGAAGATACGAGATATTTACTTACAGAGGGTTGAAGAAATGAAGTTGTGTAGAGAGGTGCTTGCTCAGTACTATTAGTCCTCGTCAAACTGCTAGTCAATGTCATATTCTGGCCGAGTTGATTTCCAAAAGGGTTGGGACTTACAGTGACCGGCGTACTCCACTGAGGCCTAAAGTAACAACATGAAAAATCAACATGTCAAGAATATGTAATGCAATGAAGGTGGTAGTCGAACAACAAAATATACCAAGAAAGTGATACGAGTCTCATACAAGACAAAATCGGTTTGTTGGAATGGAGTTTGTGATTGGGAACTTGGCATTGTAGTTGTATTCATCATCCAGTTGCTTTCATTCTGAAACGACTGAACCCTTGTCTGAGGATATGTTCGTAATGGCCTTATTATAGGAACTCCCGATGAGCTACTTGATATGATTGGTCCCATGATTGATGGGTTTGAGGATTGAGCAGGGCTTTGTCTGGAGTTTCTATGATGACTGTAGGACTCAGCTCCTCCGAATATTACTGGATCCAATTGCAACTGTGCCTGATGGGTAATACAGACAAATGTTGTAAGTTTATCCCAAAATCACAATCTTGTTTGACAAAGACGACAAGATTATTAATTCATGTTACACATTCCAGTATCTAATCCTTATTTACCGAACAAGTATTCGAGAAATTCTTTGTAATGCTAGTGATACTAACATCAAACGCTGGAGAAATTCTTTTTAAAAATGTTTTAATTATAAAAAAACTCATTTAAGTGAAGATTTGAGCATAGTACTTAATTGATGTTAGCATTACCGTGGACACAAAGATAATGTGAAACCATCTACTTAATTGTTAGTATCTGAAGTAGAGCTAAGGAATGAAAGTGATTCTATACCATTGTAGCCGGGACGTGGGGATGGATTGTCCCAGTTATTGAAGAAGCACCAACTAAGGGTGGAGCCGTATCCACTGCAGCACTCACAACTAAAGTATCTGATGTTCTTGCAGTCGTGTCTGGAACCAAGTTCTTCATCATCCACGCTGACATGTCCGCATTATCATTTCCTGCTTCAGATAGTTCCAGGTTCTCCTGCTTACAATAACCAATATATATGTATATGACTCACTTATCTTACTTCCATATAGACTGACAGATGGACATGCATGCTTACTCTAAAGCTTGATAGCTTTTATCTTAAGCTAAGTAAGAATGAGAATAAGCAAGCAAAACTGCAATACCATTGTTGAAAACATTATCTCAGGTAAGTCCACTGGAGAACCAAATGAGAACAGTGGAGTATCTTGTTGGACCGTTTCCAGATGTTCCATTACAGGAGTCGAAGAACCCTGAGCCGCTTCCGTCAAGTTTTGATTTACTGCATGCAGGTTGCTTCCACATGATGATGATCCCAGTTCTCCGATCTCCCTCTGCAGTTGATCAGTAGGCTACAGGAAAAATATGAGGATAGGTTTATTAGGCCGTAGGAGACTATCTGGCAAAGAAACCATCATATATGATTGGGAAGTTTTTATACATGGAAATGCCTATAAGGCTCTATGCACACTGTCTAAAAGAATATAAGGCAAACACAACCGCTACGCTTTTCCAGAACTGCTATATAAGGACCAACGACACAATTATCGCATCATATCTAGAATAGTAGAACGAAAACTGCCAAAAGTTGACGAACAGATTTTTACAATAGACTATAGTCACGTACACTTAAATTTGCAGCTATTTGATAAGATGGAAAGATTTCAGAGAAAGAATCTTCCCCATCAGCCATGAATATACCGAAGTCAACGTCAAAGTCAAATTGGAATTCTTCTAGGTTTGAAGACGAATTAGGATCCATCGAAGTCTGTGCATATTAAAGAACAAAAGATACAGAGATTTACTTTCAAATGTAACAAAAATAAGTTAAGGCGTCTTAAAACACTAAAGATTAGCATAAAAATGTAGAAATGAGGAAGAAACTAAAGTAATTAAAGAAAAAAATAAGCTGACAAAAAAGATGTTTCCAAATTTTTAAGGATTAGTAGTATCTATTGTGTTTTTTGGCAGCAAGAGGTTGTACACCTGGACATAGCAACAAAATCAGAGTTTAATGGAAATTAAATGCATGTTGTTCGATACCTAACAAGTCAACTAAGTCATAACACTCTTATAGCCATATTGGAAGAGGGTCTACCACAACCCAACTAAAGAAAATCACATTATACGTAGATATTTATTGTTTAATAAAAAAAAACTCACAATTTATCAATTTTAATAAGAAAATGTGAAAAAAAGCTAATGTCATAGTTGAACGAGTAATTTTGGAAAAGAAAATTGTAACTGACCAAAATCTTGTGAACAAATACTTATATTTGCCTGCAGATTTCTAATTAGACGCAGAAAAGTAATTGAACATAGTCTCTTTTTACCAGATTGGCCTGATTAAGTATAACACCAGTAATTATGAAGTAAGAGAGATGAAATCACAAAGATTAGTAAATTTGATTTTGCTTTTCTTTGTTTTGAAACAAAGTTCTAGTCTTTCGTCTTCAAGGCTGGAAATTAGCTGACGAGAACCAGAAATGGAGAAAAACAAAGTAGAGTTAAAAATCAAGCATTTAAGAATGTCCATAATAAAATTGATAAAAAAGGAAGGATCTTGACAATAACAGGCTCACGATCTCTTGGCAAAAGGCGAAATTTGAGAAGGAAATCAAATCCTTCATTCAATTTCACTGGACGCTGTAACTCCAAACACCATAAAAACCATCTCTTTCCTAAGCCATTTACTTGTTTTGCTTGAGATTACTACTTTGAACTGCATCCTTGCTTCTGTACCTAACGTGTTACATACTTTACAAGTAAATAGATATAGACACTTGCACATATAACTTTTCAAGTACTGAAAAGAAATGGAAAATATTAATCAGTGGGAATTCATGTGTATGAAGCAAAACCATACTCAAGATTTGAAGGAAAATATAAATATTGAAAAGAAAAAATCAAAACTGTAAGGAAGAAAACCCAAGATTTGTTTAATTCACTACTAATCTCTAACAAATACAAAAAGTTTGTCTACCTGCAAAAAGAGAGTACTAAACAAAAGAAAATTGTTAGATAAGAATAAACCACTTAATGGTTGTGAACAATTAAAGAAAGTGAGATACATACTCTCTTTGGAACTATGTTCACCTTTGATCTTGATGCACTAGGTCACTCGAGCTGGTTAGATCGATTTGAAGAAGAGGAGACTATGTAGCTGTTGGAGTTAAAAGGCTAGTGTTTAAAAAAGATAGAAGAAGACTATGGTGATGTCACCTATGTTTGGGTGGAAGATGGCAATTGAGAGCAATGTCTATGTTCTATGAAGTGCACTTTGGACCTTTATTTATAGTTAAGCTGCTTTTATGTGAACAAATTGTTAGGTTATTCGAATCTCACAAATTTTTAATTTTAGCTTTTCTAAATGATTTTTTAAAAAATGTAGATGAATCTACATATATATTTTAAGGCAGAGAAAAGGAAAATTTTAAAATATACGTTGATCTTAACTTCAAATTAACTATACTTTAATTAAAATTAAATAGTAAAACTTTCACTTAAAAATATTTCGCGCAAAAAACGAGAAGAATGCACGCGAAAGATAACGAAATTTTAAATAGTAACAACATACATTAATATTACTTTAATCATAAAAAGTAAACTTTGATAATGTAATTAACATAATCTAGACAACTAATTAGTTTCAGTTCTATGAAAAATTATGGTTGTTTAGTTTACCCATTAATGGATTCTAGCTTGTAGTCTTACAAGAAAAGTAATGTTCATTTATATTGTTTGATGCAGCTATTCATTTCTATCAGTTAGGAAGAGTGTTACATGTAGCCGCATCTTTTTTCTTACAAAGGGCGTATGTTTTATCATATTAGTTCAATGGTTATTTTACGTATTATTGAGTCTTACAAGAAAAAAATGGATGAAATGACCTTTAAGCACAAGAAAAGGAACATCGTCGTTGTTTTTGTGGCACCAGAGATGAAATGGCAGCTCGAAAACATTTAATGAGTCTAACCATTTTCTTTGTAGTCTACCGAGTTCAGAAACTGGCACAGTAATGGTGGTTTTGGCACTATTAAACTCAATATTAGAGTTTAAACAGGGTGGCAAATGGCAACGAACACCCTTATGACTGCCACCCGTGTGGCTTGCATGGCAGCCATTTACAAGACTTAAAATTGCCAGCATATCAGCTGTACAAGGACGACGTTAATAAGTAATTAAAGAGAGTGGTTAAAAAGATTTAAGACTCATTAATTACTACAAAAGACACAGTCAGCTTCTTCTTCTAACCCTGAAATAGAGTGACACACTAAACTGCGATTGGTTGACCATTAACCCTGCAAGTCAACTACTTCAATCTCATGACTGTGTCCTTATCCTGAAAACTACAGTTATAGTTCTCTTTCCGAGGACATATTCAGGAATGGGGTGTAAGGAATTTAAGACAATGAAACAAACCATTTTCCAAATGTAAACCCTACTTTCTATAACTTAATCATGGTAAGTCAAGAGAATCTCATCTTTTTTAGCAATGTAGACACACTGTGTTAATGTAAGAGGATCTCTAGTAATTAATAAGTTTATTGGGAAAAAAACAGGTGGTTATCAATTTGACTCTTTTTGACCAATCACCATATTCAACCCTTGCGTTTCATGAGAAATCTGAACTACGCATATAGTGCATCTTCTTCTATTGTCAACCTTATTATTTTGGTATAGTTTTGCTCATGAATGTCTAAGACAACCCTTCTAAAACAAGTGGCTGTCTATGGCCCTGGACAGGCATGGTGAGAATGTTAATAACTTTGACAAAATTAGAAATACAATTTAGTAGTCAAAAGCTAGCACATGGTAGTTTGTTGAGATATTGACATTGGCATTGAATTGAAGGCGGTTTTTGTAAGTATGTAATTAGTTTCCAAGTATTAATTATTTCCCTCCTTTCTGTGAAACATTTGGAGTGAAGTGAATCACTATACTCTCTTCGTATGGACAATAGGCAATAGCTGCACTGCTTCGCGGACTAGTTAAATGATGTACTCTTCTTGCACACATCTACTGATTCTCCTGAAGACTCAGTATAATAGTATATGTGTAAATTCTAACTAAAATGTTGAGTTTCTCATGTATAGGTTTAATATTGCTTAATTTGTATTAATTTGGTTTATTAACTCTACACCAACTAATTCCATGTATAAGCACAAATACTAAGGAAATGGAGTGTATCATGCATCAATTTCTTTCTCATTTAGCATCATCATCATATTTAAAATTGTTGGATTAGCTACGTTTTAGTTCTTATGGTACAATTCTTTACCCCGTTAAGGTCTCTAAGATAACATTAACGAAAATGAAGATATAACACCTCCAAGTTGAGTAAGAAAACTTAAACTGAATGTCTTCAATGGATTATCCGTAAACCTATCTTAAGGAATAATCTTACGACTAAGATGCATAGAAAAATATATGAACACATTAAATAATAATAACAGGTCCATAGTCCGAACTAGCTATAATTTCCATTCATGGCTGACTATTCTGGATTTAAATATTGCAATTGGAAGTATTCTGTGTAAGGATTTTTTAATCAAACATGTGTATAATTGTGTATAAAGGCTATCATATAAAATTGAACCCAATTAATTAAAGTGGTCTAATATGGTAATGATATTTTGGGTTTTAAGTATCTATTTTAAGTGTAGGCTTTATATGTGTAAAAGTCGGGTTTATAATTTCTAGTTTTAGGATGGACCGAACTAGAAATTAGATTAGGGTTCTTTACCCTAATAAAAGGTAGTTATGGTCCCTAAGTTAGACGTATGCTTAACTTCTTCTAATATCCCATCATCAAAGAGAGAATAGAGAATTAGGGAAAACTCTAAAAAGGCTAAGTTCTAATTTGGAAGATAAACTACAAGATTTAAGAACCACGTTATTTTTATAGATAAAGGTACGCTTTCGCAACAAATCTAAATACTCTTGATAATTTGACATAATTGTTTATGTAATCGGTGATGGTTTTCACCGTAAAGAATTAAATTTCTAACATTATGATATTTGGAGATTGAAAGCGAGTGACGGGAAGAGGTGTGGAATGATGAAATACTTGGAATAGCTTGTTATGGCCGATAATGTTTAATTTCGATGCTGACATCTCTTTTGGAGCACTAATATTCGCTTTTTCAACTTAGATTCCTGTGTTTTGCAGCCAGATTCTCAGTTGTAATGCTGCTATAGTTGTTTTGGGCACTGTTAAGAAGGGACTTGTTAAGAATAAGACTCTGAACTCATGTGTGTACTGTGACAGCTTCAGTCCATGGAAAGTATTGCCCAGAGTTTTTATGGGCCCATTTGCTAGCGCCATTTGCCTAGTTATGGAGAATGTCACTGTCACGTAGAACCTGAACATTTGAAAATCAACCATTATAGCCCAAAGAAACGACCTGTCCTACGCTCTCTGATTCTTAAGATCAAAGCCCATAATATGTTTTATATTGAAAACGTAAACATGGAAATAGAATTGACATCACGTAAAATGAGAGATAAGAAATAACTTAATTAATTAATCAGATAATGTGAATTCACGTATCGGACAATTCAGTCTGGTTCAGGTCGGTGAATTCAGAGGACATAGTTGGAGAACGTGTCATTCATTGATTTAAGAAGCTAACATAGGCGAGAGGGTCGGTCATAGAAATTGGCTGTGTACCAAATAACAAATAGAATAATAATATTGTTATTCTTAAAGCACGCATACCGATCCGAGACCGTGAGTGATCTTTTGTGTTTTTCAACCTTTATAACGCGTTAAGAAAAGCCCTGCATGGACCACTTTTTCCAAACCCTATGCTATCATCTTCTCCAATATTTCCAGGCTAGCTAGCTAGCTGGTCAATAAAAAATTTGCCTGAAACACCAAATTAAGCATCCAGGTGGTACTTACTATGTTTGCAACCATAAAAGGTTAATTTCTTAAAACGCACCTAATGCAACCAATAAGAAATTATACGGTGTACTGCTCTACCTTCAGACACGTTGTCTTTTGTGTGGTTATAATTAGAATGAAAAAACATGTGGATTGAACTTTTTACTTTGACCCAGGTTTAAAGCTTAATGGAATTTTTATCAGCTTACAGTTTAGTTTCCCGTAACTAATAAATCAAAGTATGCCAATCCAGAAAAGAAAAGTATAGAAAAAGTTGCCATCAACAAATCTAGGAAAGATTTTGTTTTCTGGGAATAGGTTATTCAGTCTTTTTCATTCTTCAATTCGGATCTTTCTCATCTGATGTGTTGGCATGCATGCGGGAGACTTTGCTTCTCCTTGCAAAAATTTCTTTTCATGGAAATTACTATATTCTTTTCTTTTACTTTTCTTTTGTTCTTTTTGGTAAAATACATTTCATGAAAATAAGCAACAAATGGAAGCTGTGTATTTATTCCAAAATTAAGCACTGCAAAATAGGTAGCTCTATAATTGTATGAATTTGGCAGTTTACTAATGACCCAAAAATATACACGTCATAGTAAAGATTAATTGATTATAAAGGTATTTTTGGAACCTTTGTTTAAGAAACTGATATAAACACTACAACAGAAGCGAGATTTGGTTGCGAAAAAAATCGTGGCTAAAAGTCTCAAAATCATTATTAATAATAATTAGCGACGATTTTTTTTATAGTAAAAAATGTCGCTAAATTCCTGTAACTAAAAATTATAGGTGACATTTTTTGCTAATCGTCGCCAATAGTTTTTGCCTATGCTTTATTTTCGTAGCTAACAATTATTAACAACATCTTTAGTAATCGTCACCAATACATTTATCAAACGCACGGTATGTGTGGTTTATCTAATTTAGTAATCCATACTGTATCTGGGAAATCATTCACTGTATCTTCTGTTAGTTTAGTTAAATCCAACTAGTTAATAGAAGAGGGTGTCAATAAATCAACTCTTGAGGGAAGATCTTTAACAGTTTCAATTGATACCTTCAAACGTGCAAGGAGCCTTTTTGGGAATTCAGACATAGGGAATTCCTTTACCTTATCTACCGAGTCTCCTGTTACTTGGAATCCATAAAAATAATTAATTCTTTTTCTTTTCGAAGGAATAAGTGTGAAACTTTATTTATTGTTTTGTCTGTAAGAATTATTCAACTTCTAACTAAAATCGTGTATTACTTATCATATATTATCATATTATATAATTTACCATATATAAATATTAATTGTTTTTTTTGTAAGAATCATATATCATTATATTATAAACTTCATTTTAAAACTATTTGAAAATTTTGTGATACTATATAAAATTGTCAAATCATATAATTTAAAAGAGAAAAATAAAAAGTATAAATCTATGTAATATTAATTAATTTTGAGTTTATAGTTTCATAAATTATTGAAATTATTAAACATTTTTGTTAGTTGAATTTATTTCTACACTTAGAATCATTGTCAATAATATTAAATTTGATTTTTCTCAATATGATGTTCAGTCACAAAATGATCAAGTCAAAGTTAGTGAATTTGTAATTATAAATGAGAGAGTCATTTTGTTAATTTTGTTATTTAAGTTTTTAAATCGTTACCAAAAGTTCAACTTTTTGTGACGATATCTAAAGTTGTTGCCAAAGGCTCACACTGTAGCGACGAGAATACTAAAATGTAACCAAAAGATGAGCCATTTGCGACGATTCCCATAAAGCATCGCCTAAGGCTTGCATTTAGGGACTACGTTATGAAACGTTACGAAATGGTAAGCCTTTGGTGACGTTTTTAAAAATCGTCGTAAAAAACAGACAAATAAAACATACCCAAATCCATACTTTGTTGTAGTGAGAAAAAGATGCAAAGAGTGAAAGTATGTTTGGTAGAAATATTGTTGTTAAACGAAATTATATTAAAAGATTCTATAAAGTTAATTGAAATAAAAATATAATATTTGATGAAATTAATGTGCAAATAATTATTAGATACTTAATAATTTAAAATATTAATTATAATCATTAATTCCAATAATATGATTTCAAAATTATAGTTCCGATGAAGTGTTTTTCAAAATTAATATTTTCAAAATAAAGAAATGCTTTAGATAATATTTTTTAGTGCCCCAGATTTTGGTTTTAATATAATATCAAATAGACATTAAATAACAACAGAATTTGCCATTTGTATAATCGAACTACGAATTCTATTATAAAGGAGATTTGCAAGACCATGCTGCTTTAATTTATTAGTATGATCATTGATTAAATTTAAATAAATTATTAGACAAATAAAAATTTTCCATCTAAAAATTATCCTGTATATCATTAATCGATCTAATAACCAGGTCTAGGTCAACCTTAGTAATTTTGACTGTAAAAAATGAAATGTCGGCGACACTTGTAACTGTATTGTCAAATTTAGGATAATGGTAACGGCCAACATTGACCATATCTTGCCTATGTAATCAATGTCAAATGGTCGGTCATGAGGATAAACCTATCCTCCTTCCTTCCTTTCCGGGTCCTGAGGAATTATTATAATAATAAATTTTTTTATACCATCTCTCGTTTTGAAGTTGCTACTGAATACTGATCCTCATCACTCGTCAAATTTCTTTTTTCTTGATAATTGGCTCGCTGGCTTTGATTGTGATGCACTGGAGTTAGCAATTCGTTAATATGAAGACATATGACATAATTTCGCAATAAATGAGTCTTTAAATTAAATTACACTAGATAAAGAGTGACTTAATTCTTCGTGTGTACGGAAACAAATTCTTTATTCTATTAAATCTTATCCACACATTTATATAAGATTCATACAAATATGTGGATAAAATTAAATAGTACAAGATTAGAACATCCTAACAAAGACAGAGAATCTCGTTCCCTCCTGTACTGTTTAATATCTTTTTTTTTGTTTTATACCTATTTTACTTTGTGTGCTATACATAGTTTACTAATTGAATGAACTGAAATTCAAGAGTCGTTTCCAATGAGACCAGCTCTGTTTTGAATATGTTCAACCATTTTCCATTTCGATCGAAGAAACTAGATATTTTTATGTTTTAAGGTTTTGCTATGACATAAGAAAGATATCAATTATTCATGAGACCTCCTTTGTAAATTCTTTGGTTGCAGTTTGGACTTTGGAACGTAAGAACTTGCGTGTCTATTATTCTGCCGAGACATCGACAAGCTATAGTATAACGTTCCATCACAGCAGTTCGCTGATCTTATGGGGATTTCGTTTGACATAATGCCTAAATTAAAGCAGCTTTTAGACAGACAGCATCATATCCGGTCAATAAATCCATGATCTAGTAATTTGATTGCTGGATTACCAAATATTTAACTCCGAAGTTTAGGTAACTTCAAGTAAAAGAAGTTGAATGAAGAATATTTTGGCGTTTTATGTGAAAGTAACCAGCCTTCAAATAAGAGCAAGGCATAGTAATTCACTACCTGGAACGATATAGGGCTATCAGAATTAGGCCACTATAGTTACCACCCCTCTTGCTGCAATATATTAGCAGTTTTATAAAATAAAATAAGATGGACTTGTCACTTTTACGGTCTATAATTTCCATTCAAGATGAGTTACTGTAATAGATAATCTCATCCTAATTAAAATTGAGTATTTGTAGCATTATTCTAGAATATTTTCTCAAAGACACATGTTGAAAAACTATGGCACCGAACTTGTGGAGTGCTAAATACAAGAAATTAATTACTATAATACGATAGTTTGCTTTATGGGTTAGAATTATGATGGTAACGCTTTGCCATATCAGATTACTAGCAATTGGACGTTTAAACAAACTTGGTCACCCATCAGTATATTCACCAACATGGTTTCATACCTAAACTTATCCACTTAAATCTGATAAAAAAGCAAAAAACAAACTTGATTATGAGCGTACTTTTATCAAAACCTTATCGACAAACTAGGACTGCGGAACCAGTCCAATTATTATACACAAATTTCCCATTTTATCTTTCACGTATAATTTACATGATGGAACAAGCATTTGGGTTCTCATCACTGAACATGTTGGTGTAATGATCATCCACGGTGGTCTCGCTGACGGTGGCAGTCACCGGAACGGCCCTGACGTGATTCGGTGGTGCTTTCTTGTCATAAGCTTGAGAAACATAAGGGTGTGCGACTAAAGTGTATGGTACATAAGGCCATATCTCTACCTTCTTCTTGGTTGACTGAGCTGCCTTCAACACTTTTTTTGGGTCTACATACCCTGTGACGGTCGCCTTTTGTTGCTTCAAGTCTACGTCAACTGATTTAACCCCTGAAAAATAAAGAGTTTTTCAAAATTCTTTTTTGTTTAAGGTACCTTGCAGTGGTAAACGTTAAATAGAAAGGAAGCTAGAGAAGACTAAGTGTTAAATACCTTTAACTCCGGAGAGGACGCTCTTGACCTTACGTTCACAGCCCTCACAGTCCATTCT
>JAOQMM010000006.1:6634310-6647662 GCA_027563515.1 Erythroxylum platyclados
ATCATTATTTATTAAATATCACATTTAATTATAAAGTTTTTCAAACTTTACAATCAAGTCCAACTTGGTTAAAATATATTTTCTCTCTTCAACCCGCTCTTTATGTGTGACCTATTAGGTTACTAAATATATTGGCAATAGATATAAATTATAAACTTAAGTCATATTCGTGATTAGATAAATTAAACTCCTTCAATTGATCTTTAGTTCTCTAATTAAATAATTTATATCCATAGATCAAAATTAGTTTCCAGCAACACATCATGACCACTAAAATATTTAAAAATTTATAGGTAGTTTTGACTAACCTTTCCATATATGATTTCTCTGTATAATTCAATCCTTTCATTATATAATTTTCTGATTAGACATAGAGCATGGAATTAATGTCTACTTTATTTGACTCAAATCATGTTAGTTCTCCACCTTTAGTAATTGATTCTATTAATAACATTTATAAACTATTTACAAAGAGTTATCCCACCTTAGCCAAAGATTTCCCAAATCAATACTAATCGAGAACAATGGAAGATTCTCCCTAATTATTTTAGGATGATGAATCCTTTATTGATCACTCAAACTTCCTCAATATAATTCATATTATATCCAATGACTACGAATTAAGCTATCCTTGACTAGAATAGTATCATAAGCAGTGTCAAAATATAGCAATCTTTATACAAGATAACTTTGGAGATCTTAAGTCAAAGGATCACTTATATAATCATCATAATGAGAATTTCTATAGATATACAAGTAATATTCTAAATAGATTTCTCATATGGGGTCAATTCGGTGAACTTATTCTTTAACAAACACCCACATGTTTATTTAAGTATTTCCTTACTTTAATCTATAAGATCGACTATTTCCTTTATAAGGAAAAACATAATGTGTGCTAGTCTTTTTATGCTCTATTAACATTCAGTCTATAATACATGAATGCAATATGGATCTTATAATTATATCGTATCATACTTTCATTTTCAATGTATAATTATCCTATAGAATTTATCATTATATCTAAATATATACAAGATAAAGAATGTCTTTAAATTATTTTGGCACTAAACTATAACCAATTAACTTTTTGATTTATAGAAAAAAGGACCCATAGTATCTATTTTTTATAGATTTTTTTTAGTTATTAAAAAAATTTATGATTGAAAAATATCTTTCTTATACTTAACAGTGATTTAATAATAACTAGCAATTAAATCATATATGAATTTGCATAAACGTTTGAAAAAATATGTTTGTAAATTGATTAAGGCATTGATGTTAGGAATTACATAGGATGCTAGAGATAGGCTTATATAAATATTCTAGTTTTTGAGTCAAATCTTTTATGCAATTTCATAAAACTTAATGTGTTCTTATAGTTTTTAAACAAATAAAGATATCAATTAATCAATTTGAAGACATGTAGTTATAACTAGAGATAGTGCAATTCAGTGTAATTCATTAAACAAGGAATTGTATCGGTCTAAGTTACAAAATCTTCTGAAATAACTGAATCCTGAATTCAAAGGTGATGCTAAGGGGAGGTATTATCTAGATATTCTTTTATATATGATATTTTTCTCGTTGATAATTGTTTTCTCTTTTTTAACTGGAATATTAATGAGTATTAGGGCACTTTTAGGATAAAATTAGAATATTTCAATTTTATTATTGATTAGATAATAATAGAAGAGTTAGAATTACTAGTTAATAAATCATTGATGGTATGATACTCTACTTGCTACTATATTACTATAAACGATATGTGTACTTGCTTAAAAGCATCAAAGAACCTTCAACTGCATACTTAACTCCTATGAAGCTAAAAACTCTAAAACTTAGTTTAGGAATATTGAAAAAGAACCCAAGACTTGTCTATACAACTCTATATTAGTGGGTTTTACCTTTAGAAGGAACTTATTTACATGGTCCAATAAACAAGAAGGGAGGTACCTTATCAAAAAAAAAAAGCTAGATATAGGGTTAGTCAATACTAAATGGATGACAAAATTTCCTAGTAGGGAGTATCATACCACTCTCCTCTTGAAATAAACCTAGCATGAAAGGAAACTAAGAACACCATTTAGGTTCTTCAAGTTTCTAACTAAATTGGAGGGATATAAAAATGTGATTATTAAAAGACTAAAGACTAGAGTAAATGGATTTAAATCCTTCAAGTTCAACACAAGAATAAAGATAATTAAGCAAAAAATTAAGAAATTCCACAAGTCCACTATAAGGATGATCTACTTAAAGTAGTTGATAGGATGAGAGGGAAATTATAAACAGTACAAATTGAACTTCATGATGCTCCTCAAAATCATGTCTTAAGATAGAAGGAAAAGGACAAGCTTAGTACTTACATGAATTCCTTTAAAGCCTATAATTCCCTTCTCAAATAGAAAGTAAGAGTTTCTTAGCTAAAGAGGGAGATTCTAACTCTGCCTTCTTCTATATATCCATTCAATCTAGGAGTAATTCCTATAAAATCTATGGAACCCTAGATATAGAGGGCAATCCTTGTACTGACCAAGACCAACTGAAATCCCTTACGTACAATTACTTCAAGTCTATCCTTAGCTCACTCTGATTTACGTACAATTACTTCAAGTCTATCCTTAGCTCACTCTGATTTCTTAATCTCTTTTTATATTCTTTTCAACTTCATCTCTCCCTCACTCTCCCAAACCTAGCTTAACAATATCATCAAACCAATTTCCAATATTGAAATTAAGTAGGCATTATTTAACTTTGATCATAATAAGACTTCAAGGCTTGATGGATTTAATACCTACTTTTCCCAAGGTTTTGGAACTTGTCTGAACCGTATATATCCAAAGTTGTTAAGAAATTCTTTTCTTTTGGTTCCATGCTCAAAAAGAAAAATAGGATGTTTCTTTGCCTAATTCCCAAAATCCCTAACCTATCTTCTTTTTAAGACTTTAGACCAATTTCCTATTGCAACCTCCTATACAAAATTATCTCCAAAATTCTTATATAGAGACTTAAACCCCTCATGAATGATCTTAAATATCTCAAAATATGCTTTTATTTCAGGTCACAACATTGAAGATAACCTCTTAATTACGCAAGAAGCCTTTAAGGAATATCACTATAAGAAGTTAAGATAGATATCTCTAAAGCCTTTAACATTCTCAAATGGAACTTTAGTTTCCACACATTGGAGGCATTTGGCTTTCTCCAGACCTTTAATAAGTGGATCCATTAATGCCTTTCTACTACGTCATACAGTGTACTAATAAATGGAGAGTTTACTCAAATATTTCAGGGTGCAAAAGGGATTAAGCAAAAGGATCCTTTATCCCCTTACCTATGTGCCTTAGCAATTAAAATACTTACTAGGATGATTGCTCACAACATTACTTAAGGGAAACTATTCAAGTTCCACTACAAATGCAAGAACATGAGAATTTATAGCTTATCATTTGCAGATGATTTATTTATTTTAATGTTGCAGATAAGGACTCCATATAACAACTACTGGAATGTCTTCAAAGCATTTACAGTATCTCTGAACTCTCTATAAACAAGCATAAGAGTCAAATCTTCATCTCCGTAGTCCTTAACTCCCTAGAATATTACCTAGTTACATATATATGGCCTTTAATTGAGTAAAATCCCCTTAAACTTACCTATTTCTTCCATTAAGCTAACTTATGATAATTGTAAGCCCCTCTTTGATGATGTCTTACAAATGACAAATAGCTAGAAGACCAAGGTTGTATCTTATGTAAGGAGAATCTATCTTATTTCCTTAGTATTAAGTTTCATGCACATTTATTGGAGCTTTTATATGCCCCTTCCAATCAAAATCATCAAGGACATTAAGAGAAAAAAGCTTCTTATAAAGTGGAGTAAGCTTTAGCAAGGGGTTTCCTCAAATTAAGTGGAAGGTTATCTGCTCACCTAAAACCTATGGGTCTAGGGATTAAATCAATATGGGTCACTAATTAAACCCTTATGGAAAAAGAGAATTTGACATTTATTCAATGATAAATGAACATTATGGGTGAAATGGATGTAAGAAAATTGGTTAAAGGTATTTATTTTCTAGTTTATAAAGCCTAACTCTAGCACCTCACTAGCAATTAAACTTGTCTTGCAGCTCAAGGAAACAGTGGCTCATGAAATGAAGCATATCATTGGTGATGGTAAGCAAACAAATCTTTGGTTTGACAATTAGATAGACCTTGGCCCTATTCATCTCCATACTTCTCTCCCTTCGATTTAATATGTTTTTCCTCTTAATGCTAAAGTAGATGTGTTGATCAAACACAACCAATAGGTCAGGCCCCTTAGAGGTTTAGCTAATTTCTTACCAATAATGAAACCAAAAATGATAGAATTATCTGGCTTAAAAGTTACTCCAATTACTTTACCAATTCCCCATGCATGTCCCTATTCAATCCACCTTCTTATGAGGTCAACTGGTACAAGTTGTAGTTTAAGAATAATGTTTGCAAGTTCTCTAATATTTATGGATGGCCATAAATAATAGATTACTAACCCAGGACAAAATTCCCTGAAATGGATCAACATTTTGCATTCTTTGTGAAATTGATTAAGAGACTACTAACCACACCTCTTATTCTCATGCTTATACTCTAATTAAAGTGCAACCTACAATACTAGCCTACATCTTTGAATGACTCCATACATTAGGCCTTAAAGATAAGATTTATAAGCTCTAATGGCTCCAAGATATTTAAACTATGTCTAAGTTGTGGTACTTATGAGATATGGGTAGAAAGAAATCGTAGAAGATTTAAAAACCTAAAATTGGAATTGTAAGTTCTCAGTAGGCTTATATATCACAAGTTGAGTGAATTGATGATTATCAAAAGCTTACACAGTACTTATAGCTCTGCTTACAAAGAAAGATGGAATCTCCTATGACTGCGTACATATGGGAGTATCAAATTTGAGAGTACTCATGATACAAGACCTATGATTCCAATTACAGACATAGAGCAACTACTCAATAAGATTTTGAATTCATGCAGTAAAGAGCCAGAGATAAAGTACATTAAAGGGGAGAATTATATACCTGGTTTAGAAACATGGAAGCCTCTCACTCAAGCTCAATGTATCTTTGTGCCCATCAAACTCAATGTATCTTTGTGCCCATCAACCTAACTCATATAGTGAAGAAGAGAGAAATACATATCCACTCTACAAGAATCACATGCATTAATGACAAGTTTTCACCTAGAGGACCCTCTATAAGCATATACTCATGAGAACAAATCACAATTGAGGTTATTACACATCCCAGTTCTAGTTACATATAGGATCATCTATGAGCTTGAATCATATGGCAATGTAGTGGGTGGATACTTCCCCATTTTGCCTAAATCCAAAACATGCAATGAGAAGAAACCTTCAAATGGACCTCATCCATAAGCACATCCAAAACATGCAATAAGAAGAGACCTTGAAATGGATCTCATCCATAAGCACATTGGTTATCAACTTCAAATGTTATCAGTTGTAACTCAGAGGTCTGCTAGTGATAAATGTTATTTTAGCTTCCTATATTTTTTACAAAAGTCAATTACCTTGTACAGTTGAAAGCTTATAAGTTAAATTTAGTCACAAATGTAGGCTAGTCCCATCACTTTCTTTTCTAATATAAATTCTTTACTTTCCTGTGAAAAAGATCTATGCATTACATAAAATTTACCAATGGATAATACGATATATACCAACATATATTAATAGTTGCAAGTATATATACATACCAAAATAAACTACATATTGATTCCCTATTGGTGGCGAAATGAGCTTTAAGTAGGGAGTTTTTTTTAGGCATCATGATTGCTTATTATTTCCAAAATGGAACTTATTGTTAGATATTTTCCTATGAGGTGGACAATAATTAATTACATTTTAACGGTTTTGATAAATTTACGATTAAGTGAATCATATTTAATCTGGATAAAGATAATAAAGTAGCTCAATAAAGGATATGAATTAATGAGATGAAGTCTAGTGAGGAAAATGGACTTCAGTTAGTGTGAACCTGATCTATATCGAGCCTATGATGGGGAAGCCCAATATGACTACTATATATAGAGGGTTAAAGTCTCCTATAGCTGTTAAAGAAAATTGTGAATGTTTGGATTCTCTGACCCATTCAGAGGTTTACGTGTTAAGAAAGCTGCATAAAGGCTTTAACACATTGCGGTAAGCAACTCTCTTGCAGGTGTCGGTGGATTCGCGCTCATTTCTGCTTTAAAAAGCTCATTTGAAGTCATGGAACCGAAATTAAGTATTTTTCGTATTTCTTCTTTTTTTTCCTTTTCACGTTCAATCCGGGATACGTAACTAGGGCTTATGCTACGTACTACACGCCGTATTAGAGCGATTATATGATTGGGTGGTTAAAAACGAAGGTTTTTTGGTTTTTCTTCATAAGGGTTTTGGAGAATAAGGATCTGTTTTTTGAATTTTTTTTTCTTAGGTATAGATGCTTGAAAGTATGCTACATGTGGTTAGAATTGAAAAAAGGGTTGGAAATGAGCTTTAGAGCGTGAAAAACATCCCCAAACTCGCAGAAAATCACCATTTTCTAACGGGTGGACAGAAGAAGACCAGCGCATGTGGTCGCATGAATAGTATCGCCCTGAGGAGGTGAGTCCAACGCGTGCAACTTACGGACACATGGTTGGTTGGGTGTTGCCACGTGTCGGCCATCTGAAACGCACGACTCAGAGGCGATGGGCAGGTGTGTGCGCGTCTGGCATGTGCACTGCATACGCCATACAAGTTCTTGGCTCGTCAAGTCTAGACAAATGCACTGCACATATCCTCCCCAGTCACTCGCAGTGACGTCAGCGTTATAGCGTGCGCTAAAGTCAACACACTAAAAAAAAGTCAAAATTTTAAAATTCCCATAATGACACCCAGGGTTATTTTAAATCAGTTTTTAGGTCCGAGGAATTCATAAAGTAAATTTTTTAATTTTTTTGGATTTATTACACTAGTAATAAATAAAGTTTAACTCTAGAAAAAGGAAATAAAATATTCTAAAGCCGCTTTTGAGTGAATTTTCATGTTTTAAACTTGACATAAGTGAGATACATAAGGTTTTTTTGTGTCTCATGTGGTAAGTTCAGTGTTCGGTATCGTATGATAGTCACTCTGATGAGATGTTTTTTGGAATAAAGTCTCAAATAAAGTTAATTGACAATATTTTTAGCACTGATATATGAAGATGGGAATGTGCATATGGATTTCCATTTATTGATGGTACATAGTCACATATTATATGCCCATACAAAATGTGAGGATAACATACAGTTATATCCCTTATGTTTGTAGATCCGTTTGAATACTAATGAGAATGTAGTCAACACAGTGACCTTTCAAGTTAGTAGTTGAATTGTTTCGCTTACATGTTTGGGGATGTCTCTGGTCTTGTGTTTTGTTATTCTGCTTACAAGTGTTGGCCTTACATGAGATTTTGAGATGTGTATAAAGGCATTAAATGGAGGAAGTCATTGCTTAAGTGGTCTTTTCACCCATAAGTGGTAGTATCACAAGAGTTGGTGGTGTGTACTCTAATCGCTTTTATATGGAGGCCTTATTTGCATATATTATGTATTCAACTCATAGGTGTTTCATGATATATGTGATAAGATTCTCGGAATAGATATTATTTATAGTTTTGAGTATCACTATTATCTTACATTTGTGCCGATCTTTATATTATCAATCTTGCAATCACCTTTTCTATCAACGATAATAGTGTCACCACTGAAACCCTAACTAGTTTTAATTTTAAGAAGTGGAAAGAGGATGTAGAGATTGAAATAGAGATGGCGGATATTAATATAGCCATGATTACGGATAGGAAGGTCTAGAACTGTATAATCACAAACAACTAAGTTTTTAGAATATGATGTCTTTAATAAGGATGTTCCTCCTTACCCTTCAGATGATAGCAGGACAGGTACTACAATTATTTCGTATCCACCGCTCATGCAGTTAGATCCAATAGATCAAGGTCTTAGTATAATGCCCATATAGGAACAGGAACTCATACCTGTACAAACAGAGGTTCCTGAGGTACAAGAACCAATGCAGTTGTGTAGATCCACTAGAGTGAGAAGACCTGATATTCTATTTGATTACGTAGTCTATTTGGGTGAAAAGAACTATGATATTGGACATTTTGCAGATCCAGTTACTTTTTCCAGAAGTTTTTTCTGGACCCAATGCAGATTTGTGGTGGGATGCAATAAATGATGAGTTGTAATCCATAAAGCATAACAAGATATGGGAGCTAGTTGATTTGCCTCAAAATTGCAAAAACATCAGTTGTAAATGGTTGTTTAAGACCAAGAAAACTCTCAGGGTAAAGTTGAGTAGTTTAAGGCTCATTTAGTTACCAAAGGGTTCACTCAAATAGAAGGTTTTGACTTTAATGTTACCTTCTCTTCCCTATCCTCTAAGGATGCATTTAGAGTGATCATGACAATAGTAGCTCATTATAATATAGAGCTACATCAGGTGAATGTTAAAACTGCTTTCTTGATAGGTGACCTTTGTAAAGATGTCTATATGGAGCAACTTGAAGGATTTTAGGATCAAGAAAAGACTGAAAAGGTTTGCAAATTGATAAAATCGATATATGGTTTGAAACAAACTTCCAGACAGTGATACTTTAAGTTTGATGATGTTGTGACCTCTTGTGGCTTCATGGAAAATAAATTTAAAAGATGCTTGTACTACAATATTAGGGGGGAGCAAATTTATATTCCTATTGTTTTATGTGGATGATATCTTGTTTGCATCAAATGACTTGACTATGTTGCATGACGTGAAGCAACTTTTGGCAAGCATTTTAACATGAAAGACCTTGGTGAAGCATCTTTTATCCTAGGTATTCAAATTCACCAGGACAGATCTCGACGCTCCTTAGGCCTCTCGCAGGGTGCATATATTGAGCAAGTACTGCAAAGATTTAATATGACTGATTGTAAACCTTTTACAGCACCTATCTCTCATGGTGAGAGATTATCTTTGGCACAGTGTCCAAAGAATGAGGTAGAGAGAGAGGCTATGAAGAATGTGTCTTATTCTAGTGTGGTTGCTAGCTTGATGTATGCCTAAGTGTGGACTAGACCAGACATTGCATTTATTGTTGGATTGCTGGGTAGATATTTGGCTAACCCAGGAATAGACCACTGGAATGCAGTTAAGCGAGTGTTGATATATTTAAAAGGAACTAAGGATTATATGTTAACATACAGAAAGGTCAACAATCTAGACCTCGTAGGGTACACAGATTCGAATTTTGCTATGTGTTTGGATGATATAAAGTCTACTTCAGGTTACATTTTCATATTAGCATATGATGCAGTACGTGGAAGAGTGTCAAGCAGACACTGGTGACTTCCTCTACTATGCATGCAGAGTTTGTCGCATGCTATGAGGCTGCTACACAGGTAGTTTAACTCATAAACATGATTTCTGAGTTATCTATGGTTGACTCAGTGACTAAAATCATTCGATTATATTGTGATAATCTTTTTGTTATCTTATTCAATAACAACAATAAGAACATTATAAGGTTTAAGCATTTGGAGGTCAAGTATTTGACCATTCAAGAGTTGATATAGAAAGGTGACATTGAGGTGGAGCATTTGAGGACTGAGGAGATGCTTGTTGATCTTTTAACTAAAGGACTTCGCCCACTTAAAAGTATGAGTGTATTGAAGTCCTTAGGCACTCTTAGTTAGGGAACATTGTGTTTGCTCCTTATATGTTTATATGTTTTCATATATTATGACAGTGTGGTTGTTTATCAATAAAGATGATAATCATTTATCCTCACTCATACGTGTTATTATACGTTGTCATAATCGGGTAAAAGTCTTAAGATTTGTATCGATCTTAAGCATTTTAAAGGTCATTAGGCATATATACAGATTGATCTTGGGCCTATGTCATTAGGACACGTATAGTTTAATGTGTAAATTTATGGATTTTGACATAACATAGGGGGATATAATTATTTAATCTCATAAAGGTTTTCTCTAATACGGTTTAGCATTTAGTAAGAGAAAACAAGTTTTCTCTAATGTAGTTTATCATTCAGCGAGAGAAAACGGATTTCTCTAATGCAATTTGGCATAAAGTTTGGAGAAACTGAGACCTATAAACAGAAAGATGATATATTTCAGATCATATAAGTATCATCCTAGTTTGTCATACTTCATTTTCTCATTCATGTTAATGAGGTATTAGATATGCGTGATTGTATTGGATATATATCACACATGAAACATGTATTTAATATTTTGCGGTATTGAAAGCCTTACGGGACGGAATGATGAAATTTCATTATCTTTGGATCATATGGTTTTTCAAATTTGGTCGACTCATACAGTGATTTGCTTAATCATTTTTTGAATTTTTTTTTTATCATCAATATAACTGTCGTAATTAACTATTGTCCAAGGGGGAGAATGTTAGATATTTTTCTATAAGGTGGACAACAATTAATTACATTTTAATGGTTTTGATAAATTTACGGTTAAGTTAATCATATTTGATCTAGATAAAGATAATAAAATAGCTCAATAAAGGATCTGAATTAATAGGTTAAAGTTTAGCGAAAAAAATGGACCCTAGTCAGTGTGAACCAGATATGTATCAGGCCTGTAATGGGAAAGTCTAATATGGAGGTTATATATAGAAGGTTAAGGTCTCCTGTAACTGCTGAAGAAAATCATGAACGTTCGGATTCTCAGTCCATTCAGAGATTTACCTATTAAGAAAGCTGTAGAAAGGCTTTAATGTGTTGTGGTGAGCAACTCTTGTGAAGGTGTCAGTGGATTCGAAAAGCTCGTTAGAAGTCATAAAACCAAAATCATGTATTTTTGACATTTCTTTTCTTTTCCTTTCACGTTCGATCCAAGATACGTAACTAAGTCTTTTGTTGCATACTACACTTATCTTCCTTTATCATTAATGCCTCGGGACTTCTTCTCTTCCTAACAATTAATGATTTGTTAACGTTTGAAACTGCAGAAAGACAGGAAGTGGGGACATCATACTCTAGCAACCTTGTTGTATACATGTCTAAAAAGTAATGGGTATAGCGACTTAAAAAATATTTAAGTTATATGGTTTAAGATAATAAAAATGGCGATGAAGATGACAAAAGTAATGGAGATACAGCGAAAGATGTTTTCTCATTGACTAATTATATTATAAAATAACACAATTATCCTCGTTACAGCTAGTGACCACCAATGCCTACAGCCACGAAATACCTGATCGGGTCCTCTTTAAATGTACAAACTTAAACCATTAGAAACTGAGTAAATTAATGATATGTAGCACAAAACTGCTATTTGTACTTACCCTTTATTAGTCTTCACGAACCTAAAAGAGAATGTAGTAACCCCTCCAACCAAGAGAAATTGGTATTGAAATCCTGCAAAAAATGGGACGATACTGATACCCATCAATGAGAGATATTTATCAACTTATCGATTGATAGCATCAAGGAGGTTGAATGCAAATTGCTTAAAACAACTAGTGATCTTTCAACTGAATTTACTAATGACCTTAAATAGCTTAAGTGAGTAATTAAGTTATATGAAGAATAAAACATTAAACTTAAGATGTACAGAGTCGGTGAAGTGGTTTGATTCCATTGTACAAGAAAAGAGAAAACATCAACCAAAAGTTATATGTTAACAAAGGTTGCAATTTGTTGCCACCTCCAACACGACCTAATCATCCTACTCGCAACTTTTCAAACCCTACCCCTTGGGACCTAACCGTTTGGATTATATACTGTATTTTATATTTTCTAAGAAATGCGTTATGAGAAAATTAATTTGTTGAATCCAGATTTCGTAAATGATCCCTAAAATCATGGGAGTAAAAGGATGTTACTTGGCTGAGACCGACTCGGATCACATCCTAATCCAATAAACCCGCCTAAATATAGGCAGTGACAGGCTAACATCAACACTCGTAGAGCTAATTAGTAATTAGTAATTACTAATTAGTAATTAATACTCCTTTTCTCTTTATTAATCTATTTTCTGGTCATTGTACAGTAAGAATCTAAAAATGGAAGGGAAAAAGTTTCCAGTTTTTAAAATTTGGATAAGAAAATAAATTGAAAGGGACGGTGACGTTGGAAGATAAAAAGGGATGAGAACAAAATCTTGAAAGGAGGTGTGCCTGCCTATACATGCTTCTCTTGTTTGTGTTGTAGTCTCTCCATATCTCCACTCCACACGTTGTGAGTTGTCTTCTCCGGTTGTTGTGTTCTCTGTTTTTCTATACTTGAATTTCTCCATCTCATCAGTTGTAACTTGTAACTGTTTCTTATGCATTGGGAAGAGATCATATCGATCGATGATGATTTCCATGTCCCACAACAAGTTATTCCGTCCTCGTGATCTTCTTCCTATTCCCTCCCATCTTCATCATCATCTTCCTCTTTCTGTTTTGTCCCTCCTCCTCCTTAATCCTCCTCCTCCTCTGACATTTTGTAAGTTAAATCTTTTTTTTAAATATAATGATACGTTCTTCTCTCTTTTTTATGCTTATGCAACTGTGTTGTTCATAGACGACGTGATTTTTACGATTAATTTTTTAGTGTGATATGACGAACATTCACACGTCTTGGCATTGTTTGCTACTCTGCATATATATATAGTAGTCGATCTGCATATGATGAGTCTGGATCTGGGTGTGCGATGTTCTTGCTCTTCTTTTCTTCTTCTTCTTCATTCTTTCTCGTTCTTCTGCTACTCATTATGCTATATACTCGTGTTACACTGTTGCATTGCATTGATTTGAATTACTAGTGAATTATTCTGATAGAGTTAACATATCCAGATTTAAATGCTTTATTGCTGTCTGTTTGATTTTCTTCAAGTTCTTGATATGATTCAACTCACAACGAAAACCCTAGGCATCTTTTTTTTTTCTGATAGAGAGTCCAGGCTAAGTGCAGCTGACTATGACCTATTTCATAAGAACTACAATAACTGCCGAACATCATATGGGCAAGTGGATGTCTGTGATGCTCAGGATGCGGAGACTCTATCTAGCTAGTTGCTCAGAAGTTTATATATGACGTGTTACATGGACTTTAGTACTTAGTTACTAATGGTAAACTGGAAATCTAGGAAAATTTCCACTGCTGCTCTAAGTGATCAAACTGTAATAGACACTTTTCGCATTAGGCTACAGGGTGAATGATTATCACGGTATATTTTTTGTACATTTATACCATATTCCCCAAGAGTTTGTTCCTTCTAAAGATCTTAAGATTCATTTTGCAACACCCA
>JAOQMM010000006.1:6687082-6717684 GCA_027563515.1 Erythroxylum platyclados
CACTTGGGCTTTCGAGGACAACACAACAAATAGAATCTCTGTGAGAAATTTTCAGGGCTAATTGTTAAATAAATACCTCTGAAAATGGATGCTCGATCTCTTTTTTGCCTGCAAAGCTTCAGCGAGTTCAATTTCTAATGCGAGGACCCTTTCCAATGCACTGCCACTCCCTGGAAATTCATTATACAAGGGGAACATACTTCCTAACTCTTCATTGGCCTGGGAGCAGAGCAGAATGTTAATCATCTGGGTCACAGTCCAGCACTTTATTATAAGAAAATAGACTAGATATTGGTTTACCTTTTCTAGCTGCATTAGCTCTCTTTGCAAAGCAGGAAACTTTTGATCAAAATCATTATCATTTTCGGAAAGAAGTGAATTTTCATTTTTCATTCTCTCCAACTACACGTAAAAGAAAAAAGAGATTAGACAGCAGCCACATATTTTACAAGTAAACCTAATGGCTATGATGCTATCCACATTTCTCAACTCATGCCAAACAACATGCTGCTTTCAAGCGGTACGAACGTATACCCGTTACCATGAGAGTAAATATAAGCATACCTCATTGCTTAAAAGGTCCATGCTAGATTTTAAACTTTTGACTCTGAAATGATCATTGATCAGAGTAAGATGCTTCATGTCACCATGCAGTAAACTCTCCTTACTAATAACCGAAATTTGAGGTCCGTTGATGCTACCAGATAAAAGAGAATCCTGTTATATTGTGGAAATAAAATCATTTTAGGCTCAGAATAAAATATGAAATTTGGAAGACATTAAAGGAAAAAAGCATGTTCCATCACAGAAAATTTTTCTTTGAGACCCAAGCACAGAAAACAAATTTGAATTAGACACAACTATATTGACTAATCTTTAGAGCTCAAAATAGCAAAAATTTAGCTCAATTATTGGCAAGAGTTGTGGATAATAACACTCACAATATGATAACGATGGGCAATGCATTAGGAAAACAATAGCTTCTAAATGGCATAACAAGGGGTGTCACAGTCAGCAGTATTTGGTATCCTACTTGTGTTTCACCATTTTATGTTGTATGACTTAATTCTGGTCCATTACAAAACTTGTCATCTTTCCATTTTGAAATTAAAAGGAAAGAACAGACAATGTTAAAATTTCATGCCTTGGAGGACGTGAACCAAAACTTGTTTTTGATGCCAAGTTATAAAACATCTTAAAAGTGGATAATTAGCCAGACAAATAAATGCCATTGTTGAAACACAATTCATGAATCGTCACTAAACCTTTACCAATGCAAGATCTCAAGGATTAGTCAATGAGATTTAGTAATGAAGATCATGATAAACCAAAATAAGATCTGTAATAAACGCTATGAGTGACAATGAATAAAATCAGAAGTAGGTTGGATTAATATATTTAACAAGTTGTTATTCTTACCTGCTCCAGTTGGACATCGGTAAGTGTTATGGACTGGTCAACTTCACGAGGAGAAGTTGAGATTGCTGGTTCTTCAAAATTTCTTGTAATATTTTGCTCCAAAAACTTAAGAGTTGGCTCACCAGTTTGACTGTCACAAGAGAGTACAGAGTTTTTCTCATGGGCAATACGCAGAACGTCCTCACCAGAAGGGACGCAATCTACTTTACAGGACAGATAATTTTTGTCCTCCACAGTATTCATTGTTGATTTTGAATTCTCTATCAATTTTTTTATCAATGTGAGCTCAACTGCAAGTTTTGACTTCTCCTCCTCACATTCATGCAACAAAGTTTCAAGATTTTTCTTTTCTTCCTTACAGCACTCGAGGCTTATTAATGAGCATTCCATTTCAGCTTTCATCAAGTCATAAGCATTCACTTTTTCACGCTTCTCAGAAAGTATTGATTGCAACTCAGATTCCAGTTCCATGATCTTCATTCCCAGTTCTTCGTTTTTCTTCAAATAAGACGCTTCAAATTTCTTCCTATTCTCTACCTCATCAACAGCATCTTGTAATTTCCAAAGCATTTCTTCACTATGCTTTTTGGAAATGGAAAGCTGTTGTTTCAGTTCTTGCAATCTGCCTTCATACTGCTCTTTGATAAATGCAATTCTCAATGAGTCTTGCATGGCAACTGGAGGCTTTTCAGTTTCCCTTTTTTGATGGTTATACGCCTCGTCAGCCTTATCTTTGAGCTCCTTCAGATGAACAGACAAATTCTTAAACTCTTCTGTCTTCAGAATCTGTTCAGAAAGTCGGTTTGTAAGCTCATTGCACTGTTTCTGTAATGCAACAATCTCATCGCTACATTCTCCTACAGAAATAACATAATTTTGCTGCTCATTCAATTTTCCTTTCAGTACAATAACTTTAATTTCTGATTCCTCCCTCAAAATCAACAAATTATCAATTTCTTCCTCATAACTCACAAGCATAGCTTTCATTCTTTCAACTTCATCAAAATGAACACTTCGATCCCCAGAACAATTAAGCCCTACGTTGGCAGTCTTGTTCTTGAATTCCTCTATCTCAGCTCTTGTAACTCTGTTTGTCTCAATAAGCAATCTCTTTTCACTGTTAGCTGCATCTAATTCCGATTTTAAAAAGTTGAGGCTACTCAACAAACTCAGATTATCCTCTGTATGTTTGGTTTCACTGGAAAGACAGCTACTGAGAGAAATTTCTGCATCAACATGCTTCTTCTGAAGTTCAGCTAGTTGAATACCTAAGGAGTGAATTTCCTGAACAAGTTCTTCGGTCCTGGTTTCATACTGACATTTTGAGAAAATAAGTTGCACATCTGAAAATATGAAGAGTTGAAACACTTCTAATAGCCAACTTTCAAGATCAGAGAGAGAAGAACAAGATTCTTCACGAAGATTTTTAATGCATTCCTCATGCTGTATCAAAAGCTGGCCGATCCTTGCATTGTCTGATCGTAGGTCTGATACCAGTTCCTTGTGCTGAACTAGTTCAGATTCATGCTGAGCAAAGTGGAGTAGCTGACACTGCTTCTCATCTAATTGTGATGTCAAATCTGTAACCGTACTCTTTAGCCTAACTATCACATCTCTCCCATCTTCGACCTCTTCATGCAAAGTCCCTAATTGTTCTTTCACAGTTTTTAACTCTAACTCTAGCTGTCCACATTCCACAGTCTTATCTTGTGAAGACGCCTTAAGAGCTTGGTTTTCATCACGTAAAAATTGCAGAGATTCTCTCAAACTGTTTAGTTCTGACACCAGCTTGGTAGATTCCTCAGATTTTTCCTGCGAGGATGCCATCAACGCCTGGTTTTCAACACGCAAAAATCGCAGAACATCTTTAGTTCTATTCAGCTCTGATGTAAGCTCAGTGAATTCCTTGATTTTATCCTGTGAAGACGCTGTCAAAGCTTGTTTTTCGTCATGTAGGGATTCTAAATTTTCCATCAACATTTTCAACTCTGATGCAAGTTTGGCAGATTCTTCTGCCTTATCCCGTGAAGTAGCCATCAAAATTTGGTTTTCATCTTGCAGAGATAATAAACTTTCCTTCAAATCGTTCAGCTCTAAGGACAGTTTGGCATAATCCATGCTTTTATCCTTTGCAGATAGTATCAATACTCGGTTTTCATCGTGTAGAACTTGCATACTTTCTTTCAATCCGTTCAGTTCTGATGCAAGCTTTCCAGATTCTTCAGTCTTAAACTGTAAAGACAACGCTAAAGCTTTGTTTTCATCTTGCATAGATAGCAAACTATCTTTCAATTTGGTTAAATCTAAAGCAAGCTGGGAAGATTCCTCAATTTTATTCTTCAAATTTTGGTTTTCATCATGCAAAGATTGTGAACATTTTTTCAAAGTTTCCCACTCCAATTCAAGCTTGGCATATTCTACATTCTTATCCTGTAAAGACATCATCAGATCTTGGTTTTTCTCTGCTATTTCTGTGGCATTCATCTTACTGCTTCCAAGTTCTGCAGTTATAGTCTCTAAAGCCAAAATTTCCTGAGCAAGCTCCTCATTCTTCAAAGCAAGTTTTTGCAGCTCAGTTTCAAGACGATCAAGATAGGAAAAGAGTTCTTCATGCTTCTCTGAGTGTTTTTTCTCAACTTCAGAGCTAGCTTTAAGTCTACTGACAACAGCCTCAATGTCTAACTGAAGCTTCTGGACCAAAGCATTTGACACATCTAATTTATCTACTGCACTCCTGATATCATGATCAAACTTTTGTTTCATCTGCACAATCTCCAACTCGGCTGCAGCACTGGATTCTTTTCCAAGATCCCTTTCATGTTCCAGATTTTTCTTCTCTTCTACAAGCTGGAGAATCCTTTTACATGAATTATGCTGAAGCTCTTCCAATTGTAACAGAAAACTCGCCAAGTCATTGGATGGAGCTTCCTGACTGCAAGATGCACTCAAGCAAGGCAGTTCATTGATAATTCTGTCATGAGCCGCCATTAGGGTCTGTAATTTATTTTGCAGAAAGTTGCAACAATTCTGTAGATTTTCTTTTGCAGAAGCTAGCTCATGTAACTCACTTTTAACAGTTATCAACTCTTCCTTCAAAGCAATGTTTTCATTCTGAAGATTACCATGTTCTACAATCTTCTTTTCTAATAAATATGCCAACTCAGTTTTCTCCTCAGCACAAGTCTCATATTTCCTCTCATAACTTGAGTATTGCATTGCCAGAGACTCCCAGTCAGCAACCTTCTGCATAAGAAGATGATTTTCATTGGTAATATGGTGTATATTTGATTCTAAGATCTGGTTCTGCAGAGCCACTTCATCACATTTCTTGATGCAAATATCCTTGAACTCATTTAGGGAATGAACTTCATCCATTGACTGCTTCAGCTTTTGCTTCAATAACTCCTTCGACTCAGTTGAAAGCTCCAGTTCCTGCATAAGCTGCATTGTTCTCTCTTTTGTGAGTCTAACATCATCACCTGCTTCAAGCAAAGTTTCCTGCAATGCATTTGAAAGCACATCCAAATACATATTCATTGAATGCATTTCACAAACTTCCTCTTCAAATTTTTGGTAAATCCCTTCCTGCAAATGAAGTGATCTCTTCAAGTCATCGAAAAAGATGTCTCCACCTAGCTGTGGCTTCTTTACCCCAGCATAATGATTGGGAGTTGGTGATAATTTTACTGTATGTTCCCCAGAATTCGATACCTGGCTCTCAGAGATTTCTTGGAGCCCTTCAAAGCTTGGTTGTGAAGAATTTACAAAAGCTTTCCTGATGAGGTTTTCATTGGTCTCAGACATAGACAAAACCTGAAAAGAAAGTAGCTGAAGGTCCTTCTGTAGCTGGTCCACAGCGATAGAATAATTTAAGCGGGCTCTTTTAAGTGCTGATTCTGCAGTGCTAGCCCTCCTTTCAAGCTCCTGATTGAGAGAACCCAAATCCAATTTCTCTTTTGACAATCTCAATATTTCAGCATTCAGGTTTTGGTGCATTGTTTCCATCTCAGCCTTGGTTGTTGAGATGGTATACATGTAACTGGATTGCTCATTTCTTAGATTCTGCAACTCTGCCAACATCCGCCTTTGATTTTCCTCCAATTCCTGGACAAGGGCTTCATAGTAACACTCCATCTGGACCATTTTCTTTGCAAGGCTTTCCTGTTCAGTTTTTGACTCATCTAATTCTCTCATAAGTTCAAAAATTTTTCCTCTCAAAGCATCTGTAGAAGATACAGCATCAACTTCATGAGATACAAGGTCAGGCATGCTAAGACAATGAAGCACGTCTACTTCTGGTTGAAGCAAGTCCCTGTTATGACCAGTTCCTCCAAAAAACTGTCCATTATTTTTTGGATCGACTTCTCTAAGCTCCTTCATGCTTGCACCTTCAGAAGCTACCAAGTCGAGATTGGAAATTTCAAGTCCAGTCCTCTGCTTGAGATTCTGCATAGTGCCGAGCAATTCCTCCAAGCCCAACTGGAGGGATTGGTAGTCAATTTCATGGTATCCAAAGCATGCCTTATTTTGAAGTTCTCTTATTTTACCTTCCATGATCAGAAGCCCCTTTAGCCATTCGAGCTGTACATCTTGAGGTTTTGACACTGCTTCTTCTCTGGTAGTAAAAGGTGGGTATGACTTAGCAACCTTGACTTGCTCGAGATCATCTTTCAACTTTAAACACTCTGATTTCAAAACAGATACCTCTTTAGCTACCTCTTGTCCAGAAGCTATCTCATCAACAAGTTGCCTGGAAAGTCTTTGTGCTTCATAACCTATTTGATCAGCATGACTTTGTAAGGAGCTCACCTCCAGCTTCAGCTCTAGAATAGATGATTCAGCCCCATCCAAGCTTCCTCTCAGACAATTGTTCTCTTCGAAAATAGTAGCCAGGTCGGCAGAACTGTCTGAATTCCAACCATGAATCAAATCACTGGTACCTTGAACAATATAGTTATGATCAGAAGGATTCCCTTTCTCCAGCTGAGGAATTTGAGTAAGGCAAAGTCCTGATAAATCACCAGAAATGGTACTTTTAAGGCTTTCAAGTTCATGTGTGCTGGATGTATCGTTTTTCTCTGCATATAAACTTCCTGAGGTGTTAGAAGAGCCATCAAATCCAGCAGCTGAGTCGTAGTCTTCAATTGGCCCCACTTCTTCCTCAATTGAGACGAGATCTTTAGATTTCTCTTTGAACCTAACTCTGGCATTTACCTATAGTGTTAGGAAATGGGGAAAGTTACAAACAATTGATTGCAAAGATAATTTGGAGTACCATTTGATAACTAAAGCAACCTCAATGGAGAAAAATTTGAGAGTTAAGTGTAAATTTGCATGTCATATGTCACTAATTTAAACAATTAACAAATTACCAGTAACAATTATCAGTTAGTAGGGCAAAGAAATGGAAAAGGGCTGCGATGTCTTAAGATTTAAAGAAGATAAATGGTCCAACTATTTGATACGCAAGATACATTCTTAGGAAAGAAATATACAAGAAGATCATCTTGATTTTGAAGTAAATGCAGTATTATCTTATTTATGCAGTAATCATTTATTTAGAAAGCCTATTATTTTTGTAAGTCTATTGTTAGTATGAGAATAAGTCAGCAGATCCCTAATCTGTTTTACTTCGTAAAAACTCTATGTACTGAGCCCATTTAAAGGGCATTACAATGAACAAGAAGGCAGTAAAAAAAATTCCGTAAAAATAATTGATAGAAAACTTGTCAAGGACGACAGGAGGAGAACTCTAGCAAGGGAAAAAGGGATTTCCTTGTGCATTGTCGTATGACTACATCTTACACAAAAGCACATAGCAATTTGGTACCCGAACCTAAAGTGGCGCGGTAAGAACGATGAAGTGGGGAGCAATAGCCATACCTGTAGAGACCAAAGAGAGGAAAGAAGTGTTGGGCAAGCCGTAGGGATTACTATTCCTAAATATTCTAAATTAGAATTTCCTTCATTCGATGGTATTGACAATCTGTTAATTTGGATCGATAAGAGTGAACAACTTTTTGAAAATCATCGAACATTTGAAGGAGAGAAGGTCGGGTTGGTAGTATTCCATCTTAAATGGGAGACATAGCTGTGATTTTACAAGGTTAAGCAAGAGGAAGCTGGTATGGATTGAGAGACATTTATGAAGCAATGTCACTTAAGGTTCGGTCCTCCAATGAGCCCCAACCCCCAAGTGAATTAGCCAACGTAAAGTAGATAGGAACGGTGGAGGATTATTAGAAGGAGTTCCAATCCTTGTTGGTGCAGATCATAGAGCTCACGACAAAGCAATAAATCAACCTGTTCATGCTGGTGCTATGGAATGACTGCAATGGAATTGCAACCACCAAACAACTTAGGAGTTGATATTGGCCCACACTTATGATAAGAAATTGAGAAGCAACCGCGTTGTTCTAGGGAGGAATCGTAAGGCAACAGTTGCTTAGAGCAGTTCAGAAACAATCTTTGAGGAAGAATTGTAGAGAAGAAAAACTCTAGGACAACATTCAGTATTGGGAGCAAAAATACACCTTTTTTGTAAGAAGTTAACCAAGCTAGAGTTGGAGGAACAAAGGGCAAAGGAGCTTTACTTCAACAGTGATAAAGCATTCTATCGAGGACATAAATGTAAGAAGCTGTTCTAGGTAAAATTGTCAGAATCCGAAGAAGAGGGTGAAGGAGGATCAAGATATCCGAAGTTGCTTGTCTAGGGGAAGTAATGATATGCAATATGCATTCTTAGGAAAGAAATATACAAAAAAAATCATAATGATTAGGAAGTAATTGCAGTAGTTATCTTATTTAGGCAGTAGGAACTCTATTCTTTGCATAAGTCTATTTTTGGTAAGAGAATAAGTTAGAAAATTCCTATTCTATTTTACTTCCTAAAAACTCCATGTTCTAAGCCCATTTAAAAGGCATTACAATGAATAAGAAGGCAGTTAGAATTTTTCGTAAAACATAGTTGATAAAAAGCTTGTCAAAGAGCTTTCTGAACAACAACCATAGGATCTAGAAAGGGAAAAGAGGACTTCTCTATGAGTCATCCCCTAACTAAATCCTACAAAAAACACATTTCAGTATTTTATAAATATTTATTTCCTTTCAAGGAGTAAGTTTTCAGCCTAATTAATTCAAAAAGATAAAGAAAGTCAGCAAAGAGCAATAAGGAAGCAACTGATTGAGATAGCTTGCATGCTTATGGATTTGGAACACTAGTAGATGACACAGGATGATTGAATCACAATCCCAAGTTTTTCGCCTGATTAATCAAAAAAGAAAAAGAAGGCCAACAAAGAGCAAGAAGGAAACAACTGATTGAGATAGCTTGCATGCTTATGGATTTGGAACACTAGCACATGACATAGGATGATTGATTCATAGTCCCAAAGAGCCACCAAGATATATTTGAAATCATGCAAATCTCATGTTACAAGTACAATTGATGCAAAAAAAACTTGAAGTCTATAAAAGAAACGGAAGAGGAAAGATTAGTCAACCATAAACTTTAATTTGGTAAAATGAAGATTGAGAATTGAGTTGATACAAAGTAGACTGAAATTTAGATTGTGTTAAAATTCCTTATTAGATACGAAATAGTAGTATATGTTATTGTATTTTACATATATTATCCTAGTTGGGTATGACTTATAAAATTTCTATTATAATAGGATTTAAATTAGGAACTCTTTCTTATTAGAATAAGGGTTCTAAGAACTCTATATATATGTTTATTCAAATCTTCATCAATAATAAACAATCTAAAATTTTTCTACAAACTTGAGCTTTTAACTAAAAGGTGCGATGCTTTCTTCTAAGAGTGATTCTTAAACTCTAGAAGTGACTCCTAATTTCCTACCTTCCATTCTTTGCAGTCCCCACAAAATTCCAGCAACCAAAATCCTAACGTCCAACATGAAATCTTAAACCTAAATTTCCAACAATCAAACCTTAAAATTCCAACTATACAAAATATAAAATTTCAACATACCTAGCCAAACTTCAAACCTGAAACTTTATATTCCAACAACCTAATATCAGCCATATTTGCTAATTTTGTGAATTTTAGCTACTAGTTAATAAGTCTTCTATTTGTCATACATCAATTTGGTATTAAAGCTTTGGTTTACAATGGCGACACAAAATGAAAGGGCATATAAAAGAATATTTAGCGACCTAGAACAAGATGAAATACTTTTGAATATTGCAAAAAAATTGGGCATCAATGATCCTCGTTTACAAGGTGCTCCAAAACCCAACTTGCATGTAACAACTCCCATAAGAAAACATGTTCAAGAAATTTTGGAGAGGATAGACAACCTTGACATACATTCCCTAAAAGTCAAAACTCCCACAAGGAAAAACTATACTAACCAACAACCTATACTTGATGTTGAATAACAGAATGTGGTAATAAGCAAAAAGAAGGAACTGATATTGATCAACAGCATGCAATGTGTGAGAAAATCTTTGCTGAAAAATCATGTACTGATTTTGATTCCTTAAATTTAGTAGATCAATTCAAATCTTCAAGCCTACATGTAGAAGGTGCTCAAATACTTAATGATATGGAGAGATTGACAATGGAAGATGATCATGACATGGAGAGTTTAACAGTAGGAAATGATCAAAGCATTAAAGATGAAGAAAAACAAAAGGAAGTGGATTCTTTGGCAAACCCTAAAGTTGAAACAATTAAACAACAAGTTCAAACACATAAACCAGAAGCTAAAACAACAGTGCAATAGGTTGAAAGAATAGGACAACAAGCTAAGATAACAGAAAATGGAGCTGAAAAGATTAACAAACAACTACTTGGGGTTTCAGAGCTTGTTGGTTCAAAACTTGATGTTATCATCAGTGTTGTTGATGAAGATTGTGTTGTAGTGACTGATGAAAAAGAAGTAGACTTGAATGAAGATGCACAATTAGTGCAACATAGGAATAAAAAAGAAGATGTGAGTACACTTGCAAAGTCAAAATTCAGCAATGATGGCAAGCTAGTGCATTTGACTACAAGAAGCAGCAATATGTATGTTCTTGATACCTATGTTGTAGTGAAGCCGTGTGATTTCGTTATGAAACCATTTACAAACATATTGGTTAAGACTTATGATGTCATCTACATTGTTAAATTATTCTTCAAAGAGGTTGTATGTTTTCGTGAATTACCTTTAACCATCGTATTTAATTATGACGTGAAATTTATGAGTTATTTTTAGAGAACTCTATTAAAATATTGAACACTAAGCTTCAATTTTCAAGTTCTTTCCATCCTCAAACTGATGGACAAGTGGAGATGGTTAATAGAAGCTTGGGGACTTGTTAAGATGTTTAGTTGGAGTTCTGTAAATAGGTCTACTAGTAAGAGCCCTTTTGAGATATTCTCAAGAGTTCAACTAGGGAAGCCTATTGATCTAGTTCCTTTACCACAGACAACACTAGTTAGTATTGAAGCTAAAGGTTTTGCACAACACAGGAGGGACATCTTTGATGAGATAGGACAAAAGATAATGAACAACAATTTGTCTTATAAAGAACATGCTGATCAACATCGTCAATTGATGGAATTCAATAAAGGGGATATGATGATGGTTAGAATTCGTCCAGAGCGTTTTCAAAAAGGGAAATATAAGAAACTTTATTCACGGAATGTTGGACCTTATAAGATCATTAAGAAAATGAGTGCTAATGTTAATGTTTTGGAATTATCAAGTGACGTGGAAATAAGTCTTATCTTTAATGTTGCAAACTTAACTATTTATCATAGTCAAGATGAGCATGCCACTATTGCAGCTGTAAGAATTCTAGTCACTTCTCATCTTAAAGAGGAAATAGAGGATGTTCTTGGTGAACAAATTGTGGTCACAAGAGATGGAGAATATCGAAGACCGATTTCTGACATTACTTGAATTTTAGAATTTGGAATTTTAGAACTTGAATCGAGACTTATATGATCAGTATTTACCATATTCTATGTTGAGGAAGACTTCAAACAAGCTAGGGAGAATTAATGCAAAAAAATTAAAAGTTTATAAAAGAAATAAAAGCGGTAAGATTAGTCAACCATAAACTTTAATTTGGTGGAATGAAGATTGGGAATTAAGTTGACATCAAAGTAGGCCAAAATTTAGATTGTGTTAGGATTCCTTTATTAGATATGAAATAATAGTATATGTTATTCTATTTTAGATAAAGTATCCTAGTTGTATAGTAAAGTATCCTAGTTGTATAGGACTTATAGAATTTCTATTATAATAGGATTTAAATCAGGAACTCTTTCTTACTAGAATAAGGGTTCTAACAACTGTATGCATATCTTTATTAAAATCTTTATCAATAATAAACAACTTAAAATTTTTCTACAAACTTGAGCTTTCAACTAGAAAGTGTGATGCTTTCTTCTAAGAGTGATAGACTCTAGGAGTTATTCCTAATTTCCTACCTTCCATTCTTTGTATTCACCACAAAATTCCACCAACCAAAATCCCAACTTTTAGCTTATTAAACTTTGAAATCTTAAGCTTAAATTTTCAGCAGTCAAGCCTTCAAATTTCAGCTATATAAAATTTGAAATTTTTGCATTCCTAGCCAAAATTCAAACCTGAAACTTTATATTCCAACTATTTAATATCAGTCATATTTCCTAATTTTATGATTTTTAGCTACTATTTAACAATTCTTCTATTTGTCCTACATCAATAATATATCAATTTTTCATTGCTAGGAAGTTAAAATCACAATTCACTAGACAAAGAAGGGAGAGAAAGACAACAAAAATAAAAATAACGCAGTTTATCATTATGTATTAGTTGCTTGAGATACATCTTTAAAGGGAAATTATTCGGCCACATTATCCTCGTTGCATAACAATCAGAGTTCCTAGGATAACCATGCTGACAGATGAAAATAACTTATTTTAATTGTTTTTGGTGGGATAAGACGAGACTGGACAATCTTTCCTTGTCCTGCTTTCTGTTCACTGTTTCAGTAGGTCATTGCTTGGACTTCGTCTAGATCAACCTTGCTATAACTCAAACTTTGACAAAAAAAAGAATATATGTGGAAAAGATATGTTTCCAACAGAGTAAGACCACCATCATCTAGAGTAGAAATTTGGTGCTGCTTAATTCAACTGTTACAGCAGCACAGTTCTTTACTATTGCAATTTATAGGAACACAAGACTGCAAGCCAAAATATCCTTTGTCTTATGCAATTGATAGCATCAAATCATTGTTGAGCTTGTTATCCAACATGGAAAGAATTGTGAATTCATGCTAATAGATATAGATCCTCATTTTTTAATGAACTAAGCTTATTTCAGCAAGCACAGTCTAAACTTCCGTACAGACAATCAAACAATAAAAAAAAAGTAATTCGCATGCAATTAGATTACTTAAGTAAAAAATGATCGAACCTTATCCATTTGATCAATTATATCTTCTGAGGATAATTCTTTTCCACCAGAGGATTCATCAGGACTATTCTGGTCAGTAAGGAATCCCCTCTCTCTATGTTCTCTCTGTTGCTCAAACTCCCTGAACATCATTAAAGTAACAAATAGGTATGCAGAAAGAGGTGAAACATGAAGCATAAATATTTCAATGCAGTACCTGAAGCCAGTCTTAGAAGTGAGAAGTTGTACCGTAACCTGGGGATGAACAACACATTATGTTTGGGCATAAAATAATGAGAATCTGAATTTTAAAACTTGAGATGGTTCAGTAGAACAATAATGATTAGGAGATATTGCTACAAGGAGCCACAAGTATGCATACTATTCTATTAAAATATGACACACCAACAAGGAACAATTCACAATTTTTTTAAAAGAAACACATGTATGAGATGCAAAAATACTCACATGTAAAATAGCTCCTGAATCACATCCATGGAGAGGCACAGCAGCAATAAGGGGTTTTAGAGCATCAACATAATCAGAAAGATTGATGGTAGCCTCACCAAGGACACTAGATCGAGATGACCCCTAATGTTAAACAGATTGAGATCATAGAGAATACATCTTTATGAGAAACACACAATGTAGCAAACAGTATGTTGCATAAATAAAAAGAATCCAGGGAAGAATAGTTCAAAGAGAATCTACCATTGCTACAACAAGTTTATAAAGCTTTTCATCGTATTTCTTAGTTCTAATGTCTTGGAGAAGTCTTGTCGTCTCATAGATAGGATCAGCCCATTTGCAAGTCCCATTTCTAACATTGGCTTTGGTTGTCTTTGCAGTTGCTTTTCCAGAATCCACAGGAATGAAAGATATAAAAAGTTTGTCCCATCCTGATTGTGGAATCTACATTCAACAGGAATAATTATGTAATTAAATATACAAATAAGATCTCATAAACTAGATCAAAAAAAGGTAGAATATCTCCAAATTCCAACAAGAAGCATATGTAATTAAGCCACCACTCTAGAAAATGTTCAGATCTACTGCTGTTTCCGAACATGTTATCCACAGATTCCAGCCTAATTCAGAATGAGGATATTCCGACTTCTACTTCCAATTTTTGCTTTATTTATTTCTCTGAAGATTAAATTGCCATGTGAAATACCAAAGTATCCATTATATACTATGGTTATAGTCACGTTCCAGATTATTCTATAGAAGATTTACTACAAAAAATCGATACATATACAAGTTAATTACAAACTCATATCTTTGATCTGGAAAATGATTTCCATGTCTATAAGAAACTTGCTAACATACCCTAATAAAAAAAGGCAACTCCTTAAGGAACAAAGATTCATAATGGTTTATTGTACTGCCAGAATGTAATTCCTGCCTCAGTATGACAGTTTATTTCCTTGCAACATGCTTATAATACTGTTGGCATATTCAAAGTTGAGTACATTACAGTTAAAAGGATTTACACAGTAAAACTTATCTCCTACATCAATGGTTTTAAGGGTTATGACTTCTCTTTATGGGTGAGTTGCTGAATACATTTTTTAAAGTGGTTTTGATTGATGAAGCTGATATAGTAGACACGTATATAATTTATGAAAGTGACAACCCAAGCAGGTAAAACACAAACTTACATGTGTAGCATGAAATTGCAACCTGAAGACCACCTTCACTTTTGTTTTCTCAAGCTTCCACTTGGTGACCCTTGACATTACTGCATAATCAATCTATGATTGGCTGCAAAGCATTTTAGGTATAATAAATACACAAGGAGTACAGAGCAGGCAATAAGTCTAAGGATGGTGAACATTTCCTAAGATTGGACATGAAAAATGGCCCTCGAGAGTTCAATAAAAAATGAACAAACAGAAGAAAAAGCAAGCTCATCAATATGGCCACAGAAGGCATCTAAAATTTTCAGTGAGCTATATGCAACAAACGACCATTAAACAAAACGTCCATATGTGTGCGTGAACCAAATTGTCCTCTATAAACTGATTCTAATGAAAGGGAAAATTGAATAAGTTCTTGCTAGGCAATAGCACCAAGATCCTGCAGTTGCAAAAGACTTAAATAAAATGTTAGGAAAACCCAAGATGCAAATGCATATAATTAGCTCCTTGACCAAGTTAACATCAATCACTCTCAAGTCAAGCTGTTGAGTCCGGTTTGACTAGTAGCAAAAATAGCGGATAAATAGCACAAGATCTAGCAACTCTAAAACAAAAATAAGAGAAATGCAGTAACGAGCACAAAACCTATAGAAGAAATTGAAGCTCATAACGGCTAGTTGGGCAGAAATTTCCAAAACCACCAAGCTCAAGAAAAGATTTTCAAAATCCGGATAAAAAGTAATACCAAGAACGATCTACGAGAAGCAGAAAGCTTTGGAATTGGACAAGGTCAAAAGACAAGCAAAAACTAAAGCAAATGCACCCACTTGAGAGTAAAGCCTTGAGGTGTTCAGTGAGACTGACACCAAAGGAGCAGAGAGCAAAGGATCCAAAACGAACATAATGCCCAACTGATGTGGCAAGAAAAATGCACCCTTTTAAAAACAGTGAAATAACACGGAAGTTCAAACAAGAAAAGTGATAAGAACCCAGTTGTTTTGTGTTCAAGAAAATGCCAAACAACTTACAGAGAAAAGCAGAAGAAGAGTCCAAATACCCCCGATAGGAAAACTTTAGGAAAATAGAGAAAAACGCCAACAGAAACGCACAGAACAGAGAATGCAGCTCAGTGAGCTGCAATATCTAACTGTATAAGCCAAAAGCTATAAACTTAGATCGTGGACTTAAAAGCGCAAATCAAAATCACAGAGTATTTTAGCAGAGAAAAGAATAATGGCGGAGTCAAGTTAAAGATGGAAGTACCAACCAGGGCCGGATCTACAGGTGCTTAAAGTGGAAGCGAGAGCAGGGAATCTTTAAAACGAAGTTTTTGCGGTCCCTGTTTTGGGTTTTGGACAGTTTGTGTGAATCTGGGAAGGAGTCGTGTTTGGTCGTGTGATTATGAATTAGCTTAGCTGGGTTTGATTAGTAATTAGCTTGTAAGGTGGGACGATGGTGTTGATTTGGATTGAAGTTGAAATATGAGCTTACAGCTGACGGATTTGTAATTAATAATAGAGACATCCCGCCAAAGCCTGAGCCTGGAAAACCTGCTCTTGTCAGCTTGTGATTGTTAATTAATGAACTTGTCAAATTACTCAAATGCCCCCCACACCGGACTGACTAATATAAGAATTGATTAGACAAGCTATGGTGCGTTTCGGTAATGATTAGTTTTGAGTTAAGAAATTCTTGAAGCCAGGGGTTGTAAAATGCAAATGGTTACAGACAGACGTTGGAGTGGAGCTTCCATGGACCATGTCCTGTCAAAGAAAACTCCAACATCTGAAAACAAAACTTAACATGATGCAAATCCTATCTTAGCTTCATTAGAAGGCTAAATGGTAATATGTTTTGGTGAAGTAGGTGAGAAAAATTTGAGCTTATCATTTTATGGATCCTGTTTATCAGTAGATGCAAAAGCAGCTAGGTTGAATTAGACTAAAGTGGGTTCGTATTATCAAGTTCGTTCTTAATCTTTTATAGGCTGTGAAAAAATTAAAAAAATATCTCTATTTTTACTTATTTATTAAATTAAAAGTAAACCTTATTTTACTTCATTTTATTTTTTATAAAAATAAAAATAAATCCTATTTTACAATTTATGAAGATAAACTCTAAAAGGATGCCTCCCAGCCTTTACCCAAGTCCACCGTGCGTATTATAAGAAAGCATGTAGAAAGACAAGCTCGCTTTATCAAGTATTTGCTAGTAATTTTGGAACGTGGGTAGGAAAACTACACATGTGAGGTAGGTTAGTGGTGTATGTTATTGAGTGATGAATGGTTAAAAATGGTGGAGCAACTACACCAACCCATGATCATTAGGATGGTGACATATTGCAAGTAAATTATAGTCGCTGTTAGCCCATTTTTACAATTTTAACTGACCAAAAAGTCCAAAACACACTGAAGATTCAATTAATGTCTTCATTAGAACAAATTATACCTTCCAGTCATCTCCATTTCGATGAATGACAATAGAGATGACTTGGAGAACGAGCATACAGGATAGATGTTGGGTGGGGCCACAATGAATATAGGGTACGTGGACGCCTCTGCACATGGGTTTGGCCCTGATATTCAAAGTTTCGGTGATTAAAGTCGGCGAAAACATGATAATTGTCACATATTCACTCGCCACCACCGGCTCTGGCCTGTTCCTGTAGCGCTTTATCACGTGATAAAGTCATTTTCGTATCACGTGTATCACGCACGTGACAGCATTCAGTAGTTTTCTGATAGAGCGTGGTCACTATTCATACTTCATGCAAGATAGATGTCTTTTACATCAAGAAAGATTTTTGACGTTTCCTATTAATGGGATTAGTCAATCAAAATTGACAGTCCAGAAGAAAACAAGAAAGAATATGATCCAGAGGGTCCAATTTAGCCTAGACAACACATTACTGACGGTCTCTGAGTCAAGTTGAGAGACATTTTTTTTACAGAAATCAATGCCTCACTGTTCCCTTTTTTGGAGAAAGCTTCGTATATTAAAGAAAGGCTCTACGCCTATTATTGACTCTCTCTCTATCATCTTCAACACAGTTAACAAACTTACAGAAAACAACAATAAAATCTCGTAAGAGGATCTCATCCTCTTCGCCTTAAATGGCCTACCTACAGAGTATGAATCCTTCATCGTTACCGTTGAACATACTAACTCCATCATTTCCTTTACAAAGCTTTGGGCTAAGCTCCTTATCTACAAGCAGTGCTTCTTTCCTACTATTGACAACTTCGTGCCCTCTTGAAATTACATTCGTCATCTCTTGCTTTGGTGGCAAACCCTCAAATGGCAGTGGCGAGCACAAAACTACAATCAAGTCTTAACTCAAAACTATTCTAATTTAATAGGCCCAATAAAACTCCCTCACAATGTCAAATTTGTTAGAAATAAGGACCATATTTTTGCACACTGTCGATTTAGGTACTTGGAGTTTTGGCTCAATTTTGAACCTAACATAATTGATGTGATTTACATAATTGAGTAAAATTAAACACACAAAACAATATTACAGAAATCTCACAAGCAAGTGTACTTATTGTTTTTATAATATAGTTTAAGTGAGTCAAGTGTCGAGCTTATAAAGATTGGGATTACTAATAATAATTCTCTTTCTATTTTCTATCATAATAAATTGAATGATTAATTTTAAGGAAAATAAACAAAAAGTTCTAAATCACCAAATTAAGGTAAAGATCAGGATTAAAATAATCAATGAATAAACTAGATCTAAGTAAGACTTTCCTTATAACTCTTCTATACTTTGACTTTACTCTGACTTAATGATCAATTCTAACTTCTTAGACAATAAGAATTCTTAAGTTGTAACTATATTCTCTTCTTAGCAATACAATCCCTATTCCTAAATTGATTTAAGCAAAATTTCTTTCTAATCAAAACAATCTAAGAATGCATTGATTTGTTTTATGAATTCTTGTGACAGCTTTCACTCAAACCTTAAAAAATCATGTAGTCCTATTTCAGTTAGCCTATTCAACCCTCATTATTCATATTATGATCTAAACATACAGATCATTTCTCGATCTCAATATATACATTCGATTATAGGATCTTTAACTCTCATTCCTTTGAATCAACATAATACAAAAACATTAACAAATCTCAAGAAAACTAGAAATTTCATTAAACCAAAGCATCAATTCAGAACATCAAATCCTAGGTTCCATCCCACATAGATATTGATTCCAATTAGTTCATGATAAAACAAAGACAAATCACTCAAAAATAAGAAAGAATACAAGATAAAAGAAACATACTCATAGTTCTTAAATCTTTAAGTTATTATTGAATCTTGATGGATTCCTTGTTTCTTTTCCTAATATTGTTTTCCTCTTGATCTCCAAATACTTAAATTAGTCTTTACACAATTCTCTTGCTCCAAAACTGATATTCCAAAAGGTTATCCTTTGTTTTTCAGTCGTCTCTCTTTTAAAAATGTGAAGCATTAATTTTTCTATCCATCATGACCATAATACGAGACTATGTTAGGTTTCGTGTTACTTCACTCGTCTTTCTCAAACTTTTATACAAAAAACACAGCTAATACAAATATGACCATAAGTTCTTGTTACTATTGTGTTGGCGAACATAGTTGAGCACAAGGGCATGCCACAAGAACTTAGAAAAACATATTGCTTAGACTTTAGACATAGCTTGAATACAAGAGTGTGTTGGTATGGTGTTACCTAGGTAAAAATCTCCTTGGGAAACTAAATAGGCCACGTTTGAACTCGTTAGTAACATGCTACCTTGTTGCTACCTTATTCTAATTCTTTCTTTAAGTTTGACAAATTTGCTAAATTGACTTAATTCTTCTCCATATTCATTCATTTTCCTTTGAGAACTGAAATAAGACTTAGAATAAAATATAAATCATTTAAATACCAAATCCTATGAAAATTCCCAAAATAAAACCATAATGCTCTAAAAAATCAAGCTAAATCTATGATGTAATTAGTACATATCAAATTCCCTCATACTTAAGCATTTTCTTGTCCTTAAGTAAATTAATTTCATTATTCTAACTCAAATAGGATGATATTCCTTTAAAATATTAAATAAATCAAGCATACTAATCAAGAATCTTCACCACTCATTCAATTGAAAAGGTAATCAAATTGTTAGGTAACTATCTATTTATATAAATTTATAAACTAACTTAATTCACTTCATAATTCTTCAAACTTCAATTCAATTCATAAAATTGAACTTCATGCATAAAATGAAAATACATGCGAAAAATGTTTCAACTTTCAATCATATTCATACCCTTTATTGAAAGAAAGCAAAGCATCAAAGTTAAACATCATAAGAGCATTCAAAAGCTTGTTTAAAAAGTCATCTACCTTTTTATCGCGAGGGTAAACACATTGTGATGGTACCCTGCTTGATGATCCCACTTTGTATCGACAACTTGTTGATAACTTGGTTTATCTCACTGTTACCATACCTGATCTTGCATATGCTGTGCATTTGATTAGTCAATTCATGGTTGCTCCTCGATCCTCTCATTACTCTGCTGTCCTTCAGATTCTTCGATATGTCAAAGCTACACTATTTCATGTCCTTCATTTCTCTGCACATTCTTTTTGTGTTTTGTCTAGCTACTCTAATGGCGATTAGGTTGGCGATCCCACTGATCGACGCTTCACCACTGGATATTGTTTTGTCTTGGGAGATTCTCTTATTTCATGGCGAAGCAAGAAACAGACGAATGTTGCTTGTTCTATCGCTGAGTCTGAATATTGTGCTCTTGCTGATGCCACCGTAGAACTATTGTGGCTCCGTCAATTACTAGAAGACATGGGTGTCACTTCATCTTTTGCTACTATTCTCTGTTGTGACAATCGCAGTGCAATTCAAATTGCACATAATGATGTTTTCCATTAGCGTACCAAACATATTGAAATTGATTGTCATTTCATACGCTATCATGTTGCACAAGGCACTACCCATCTTACATCTGTCTCCTCTTCCCCTCAAACAACTAATCTCTTTACCAAGACACACTTACCTGGCAACTTCAGGATCTTGTTTCCAAACTCAAATTGGCCTCTATTGTACCACCTTGAGTTTTAGGGGGGTGTTAACGTAATACTAGTCTAATTTGTAGTGATATGTTTTTATTGTAATTAATTAGCTTAGATTTAGTGATATGATTTGATTGTAATGAGCTTAGATTTAACCTAATTTACTACTAGATTTCCTTATTCATACCTATGACTCATGTATAAATACCTTGCTCATTTACACTTTACAAACACACCTTAATATACGATACTCTTCTTTCTCCCTCTTGTCTACATTCTCAATTCTTTTCCTAGCTTTTGTAACAAAAACACAATCTGTCCAGTAACGTATCTTCATGTTCCAACATCATTACATAATTCCAGCATCCGTAGTATATATTTTTGTGTCTACATACCATTAAAGAAACAAAGGGACCTTACACTTGTTGCATTTAAAGCAAGAAGATACAGATAAACCAAACGTTCCTCCAGACTTAGTAGGAGACTGGGAAAAGTAACAATCTTTTGCCCAGTGACCGTCCTTACCACATTTAAAGCAGGAAGATCCAGATTTTGCATTCAAGTCATTCATGTTATTATAGACATTGCAATTGGAGACACTCGCTGGAAGACCAACTAGTAAAGTGTTACCATTGTACCACTTAAAGAAGCCATAAGTACTTGCCTGTTCAACAAAAGATGCAAGTAGTTCTTAATTGGATATGATTGTGCATATGTCAACCTCCAATGTCTTTTAGTTCTTTCAATTTTATTGTCTTATGATGTTAATTATTTAATCAAGTCGAAATCGAACTTTCTACTCGCGACCATCGGTGATTTTTCGTAGTCATGGTTTTCTATTATCACATCAAATGGATGAGCTTTCTTTTCTTCTTTTGCTTTGTGTTACCATACCTATACACATTCATATATGTATATATTACTGCATGAAAGACTTGTAAAATTATTGTGAGTGCTCTCTAGAGATTCAAGTTATAGATTCAATATTATGGTACTTGAGACTTGCAATCTAGTTGATCAAAATGTACCTTGTCACTTGAATAATTGCCAACGACATGCAAAAACTAATGACTACACCTGGAATCATTACTCACAATGGATGAAAAGGCATGTGACTTGAACAATGGTCTCTACCTCTCAAGCTCTCAGGAAATGTTTGTTTCAATTTGATGGCATGACTTTGTGTCCCTAAAATTGTTAAAAAGCATGCACATAGTTGCAGCATGCTTGGTGTACAAATTCGTAACTCATTCGCAATACAAAAGATGGCTTAATTCTCAAACGAAATAGTTTGACAACATTTTCTTATTGTATCAAATCCCTGGCAACTTATTTTTCCTTCTAAGTTTCACAAGTGAGGATGCCCCGATAAGCTAGAATCACACAGAAAATAGGAACTTAAGTTCCATGTATGTGTGTGAGAGTCGGAGGGAGAGAGAAAAGAAGAAGGAGGTAGGAGAGGGAAAGCTATAAATAAATTAAATAAAAAAGTGGGTGTTACACTTATAAATAAATTAAGTTTTTAATATATTTTTTAAAAAGTGGGTCCCACCTTATCACGTAGCAATAACGTGACATAAGGGGCTCATAAAAAAACAAATTTTTTTTTAAAATGTTAGGTCAGAGTTAATCTGACACTTAACATAGGAGTTTAAATTTTTCGTTAGGGTGAGATCAAAATTTAACGTTTTCTAAATGTTTAAGATTATAATTGTTCACTCTGAAATGTTAGGGTTAAAATTATTGATTGGTGTAAAACTTAAGCTTAAAAGTGACCATTTTGCTCCCAAAATAAAGAGTTAATGGCGGAAATATCTACTTTTTAATGGATAAATATGAAGTATTCTGAAAGATCTATGGTGACGAATTGAGTATAACATCTCAGTTGAGCATCCTACTTTTCTGCAAGTGGAACTCTATTTGATGTATTTTTTTTCTTTGGAGGGTCTTACAAATTAAATCATATCCACAAATTAATCATTTGGTGCATTGTGTTCTATAAATTTTGGGATTATAAAAAATTTCAATACTATTGTTATATTCCTATGTAAAGGGAAATGCCAAACTAAAATAAATTCGAAGGAAGTCGAGTTATTGCGTACAACAAATTCTTCTTCTTCTTCTTCTTCTTCTTCTTAATTAGCGAAGTAGCTTTTATCAACTCCAGTCCTCTTTCTGCTGCAAATCACAATCCAGAGAGAAAACTTTGGGCGGACGGCTCTTCCCCGATGTCCAGTTGAAGAAACATCCTCCGGTTTTCTTGCTTTTCTTTCCATTGTTGCCGCCCAGCCCAGGACTATCTTTTCGCTCTCTCATAGCTTTCTTCATCTTCTCTTTATATATCTTTCGCATCACATATACTTCTGCGAGCTCACTAGCCCCTCCAAACCCACTGGCCATTGTAGACTAAAACTTCAACTGATCCTGGAAGGGCACCGTATACTGAAACGAGTAGCTTATGCTCCAAATGGGAAAAGCGATCAAGATGTAGATGAGAAAGTAGTAGGAATTCTGCTATTTATAGGGCCTGATTCGTCGGAGGCTTACGTGGTGATGACGCTTAGAAATCTACTGGTGGGCCTTTATTTTCCTGGGACTACTCCTTTATTGCTCAAAATTTGCAATTCCTATTTTCTTGCTTGTTTAGTAATTTCGTAGAGTAGATTGCGTAAGCAAATACGTATAAAAGATGATTCTTTTCATTGGTAGAGGCCCATTTACGTAGGCAAGGATGCGGAAGCCTAAGCTCTAAAAGTCAACTGGACTGTCGGGGGTAAGTCCCAAGAAAATTTAGGATTTTTTTTTGTTGGATATTAATTAATGTAACAGAACAGAATAGAAAGGAATGGAGTAGTTTATAATAAAATAGAATGTAAACCTTTGAAATATTATTTGGATAGAAGCGAAATATTGTTTGGTTGGATGGATGGAATAGAATGTAATATATAATAAATGACGTTAATACCCTTATATTGTTAAACGATAATATCAATTAATTGTACATAATTATTTTTTTTACTAATTATGTACAATTAATTATTAAATATATAAGAATATTATTAATTATTGATTAATTTTTTAAGTATTAATTATTTACAGTTAATTATTGATTATTTTTATTAATTATGTACAATTAATTATAATATAAAGAATTTAAATAATTAATTTTTTATACTTTTAAAATAAAATTAATTCTTGCAAGTCACAAATTGTGACTTGGAAGTCACTCCCATGACTTGCTCATGGGTGTGACTTTACTCCCGTGACTTTGTTAGTGACAAAGACAAAGTCACAAAGAAGAAAGAGGAGGTGGTGGCGGCGATGGAGGAGGAGGCGATATTATTCTACAGTTATTCGTGAGGGAGGAAGAGATGTTATTCATAGGGTATATTAGGTATTATATATATATATATATATAACGTTACGTTCTATCCCAAAATTTCCGATTCGGAGGTTTCCTATTTTCACTGTTTAGGATAGATCCTATTCCTTTATAAAACCTCCAAATAAACGATAAAACTGTGTTACGTTCTATCCCATTCCATTATAAAACCCTACACCAAACAGAGCCTTATTCTAGTAAATAGTAACTAAATGAGTTTTTTTGGGTTAGATCATCTATTTCTATTATGTTTATGAGCATCTATCTATTTATTTTTTATAGATCTCATTTATTAAATAGACGAAAGCTAATAAAACAGAATAAGAACATAATAATATGAACAAGTGACTTGTTCGTGAGTTTTTCACCTTTGTACAAATTTTAAAATATCAAAAGAGAAGTGAAAGTAAATTTTCTCTTTTGTCAACCTAATCATCAATTTGAATTTTAACTTTGTATAAATTTTAAAATATCAAAAGAGAAGTGAAAGTAAATTTTCTCTTTTGTCAACCTAATCATCAATTTGAATTTTGAAGAGATAGATTAGTGACATATTAACTATTATTTTCACTATGAAACTTATAACGCTCAAGATAAATAATGAAAGATGGGATTTTAGTGGCATTTAGTGCGACATGACTTTTCAAAACATTGATCGTATATAGGCTTGGTGACTAAACGCTATGGCTAGGCTATTATAGCCAAACGTTCCCTCTTCTGGTTTGTTGACTGTGACTATTCGTATTAATTTAAAGAAGAAGTAAGAGAAAATTTTGACACCGCAGATCTTCTGTTTCAAAGTGGGTTAACTGAAACAAGTATCTTATCCCAAATTTTGATGAAACCATCCAGCAAAGTTGCAGTTTTCCAGCCAATCATTGGACCACAAATCAACATCTTGAATATTTTTTCATAATTTGAGATATTTATTCAGTCATTAATGCTTATAATGTGCGATCTATGTGTACGACTCCGACCGCACTTATTCTCCTGTGATTTGTAATTCCGCCTGATTGGCCAAAAGTGACAGTGGAATCTACGTAAGGTTGACCAAAATGCATCAAGAACCACTTAAAGGAGACGATGGAAGTTGCTCATCAATCCCTGCTAGTGCATACAAGGTATGATTATGTCTATCTAGACTTATTCTTTCTGATTTTGACAAATGCATGATTCATTAATGGGTAGTTAGTCGCATGGCATTACCGAAAAGTACGGATCCTGCATAATAGTAGTCATCAACTCTATGCAATCGGGATATAAAAAGATCACGGAATAATGCTTTACAACAAAATTATATCCTCTGAATATAATTTTATTAGTAATTAATTTTTATTTTGAACAATTAATATAAAATTATTTCCAAATATGTCCTAATAATAATATATAGAGTTTCTTATATAAGAAATAATAATGTGTACTATATATTTTATTAAAAAATTTTAAAAGTTATTCAAAGCGATTTCTTTCCAAAGTCATTCTATTTTCCATTACTAATAGGGTGAGTGGAGGCAGAAGAAAAGACGAGAGCAAAATCCAAAATTCGTATGAGATTTATCTAAAATTCTTTTTGTAGAGTTTTGATAAGGACAAAGAAAAGTTTCCGAAAGAACATCTAAAAGGAGAAAACTAATTTCAAATAGATCTATACACAATAAAGGTTATTATTTCAACTTAAAATTTTTAGTATAGAAGTAAGATTATTCTTCATCATTGTGTTGATCTTCATCATTATCAACACTAATCCCGCATAAAAGTGAGGTCTAAAGAAATCTGATAATTCGCAACTTTATTCTTATTTAATAAAAAGGTTATTTTTAATAGACTCACGTACAAATGTGATATAAATATATTAAAAAAAGTAAAAAAAATAGATCTTAGAATAAAGTAATAATAAATAATTAAAATAAAATAATATCAGGAAAATTTTTGAGTGCGCATATAACTCTGTGAGCATCAATTATTGCATAAAAAACAAATATAATTACAAATAATTTGTCTTCCATGGCATTTAAATCGGAACTACTTACAGATGATTACACACAAGCAAAAAGGAGAGGCTTTTCAATTAGAAACACTAAACGTATCAATATTTTCCCGTTAAACTCTAATTTCACGTGATGTATTCTATACTAAAGTACTAGACTGTCGACTCTGTTTGGAACAGAGCAACTCACTCCCCAAATCCGGTTTTACATAATAAAGAGCACTACAAAATAAAAGACATAAAACTGCTAGCAGTAGCGGCACTTTCTTCTTCATAGCGAACTAGCTCTTCAAACTTCAATTTTCTTTTTGCAGCAAATCGCAATCCACCGATGAAACTTTCGCCGGACGGCTCTTCCCCGATGCCCAGAAGAAGCATCCACCAGACTTATTGCCCTTGGCTTCGTCGCCACCAAGCTGATCAGTAGTCTCTGTTCTCTCTGCAATCACTATTTTCTTCATCTTTTCTTTGTGCATCTTTCGCATGAAATATGTTTCTGCCAGATTAGCACCTCCAAAACCAGTTGCCATGGTCAAAAACTTAGTGAACCAGAACTACCTGTAGCCAATCGTTATAAAACACTAGTGGAATGGAATGTATTGTTTATACTCCGATGATAAAGATAATCACGCCTAGGACTTAACGAGAAAGCAGTAAGAGACCATTTATATAGACTATCCTGACTCGTGGGACCTTTACTTGTTGATCAAGCTAAGTCAATAATTGTGGTGGGCCTATATTTTCTGGTCCTTTTCTGCATAATCACAAATAAAGAGTTTTGTATGTTTCCTTTCAGTGCTGGACGGTTTGTTGCGCAAGCAGGGATGTGATTTCTTTGAGAGTCAAGTGAATTGTACTGATAATGAAATTCTTTATCTCTTCATCTGTTTAAAAATAAGAAAACAGACTATTAAAATATTTATTTATGATTTTTAAAATAAAAAATTGCAATAATTTTTAACTTATAAAAACATTAAAAAACATTTCTTTACGAATTATGACAATCACTTGCTAAAAACTTTCACTAACATTTGTTGTTCTTCTCTTCTCATAATTTTTGCTCTTTTGTTGTTTATTGGATTTTTTATTTGTCTGTCTTCTTTTTATTAGATTTTCTTTTATCATTTTTTTGGTTGAATCTTTGTTAACCTCTCTTTTTTTTGGGGGGCTTTTGTAGCTCGTATATCTTGCTCTAAAATCTTTATTTTATTTTTTAGTAATATCCTTCCCTTTTCTTTTATTTTATATTTTGTGAATTTTCTTTAATTTTGTGGTTATTTTAAATTTTGTAAATTCTACAAATTTTGTGGGTTTTATATTCTCTTTTTCTTATACTAGATTTTGTGAGTGTATATTCCATGATAAATCTTAACTAGAGCAAAAACAGATGTTTGAGTGCTGCCTTGATTTCATGTTCAACTTCAAGTTATTTGATTATTTTTGTTGGAGGCTGTGATCATTATATTATTTTCTACATAAATTTTTATGTTATTGATGGTGAAATACATAAGTTAGACATCAATACTAGATTTGTTATTCTTTTTATTCTTAAATTTTATGTTTCCCTCATCAATTTTTCTTATTAGTGTTAATAAGTTTTATTCTTTTGATACGTCTCTTTAGAGCTATAGGAAAATATCTAACACAGATATACACAAGATCTTTCAATTCGTATTCATTGTTAATTAATCAAATCACTCACTTAGATTTGACTTTTATCCACTGATTAGAAGACTCTTAGTAAGAAACACTTTTCTTGTAGAAATTATATATGTTGTATTTGTGTATTTTAGAAGATTATCACCGATTCTTCCAATTTATCATTATTTATTATTTATAGATAATGTCATTAATTGTTCTTTAATAATTATCATTTGAAAGGTCACATCTTTTAAACTCATCAGGTGTGTCCTTTTGTTATCATCTCTCACTCACACATAATGAGGTTAGTTAATAAAATTTATGCATCATACTTTTCCAATAACTTGTGCAACCAACATATGATGAGAGCATATTATCAAACATTTGTTAGGAATATATGACTTTTCAACTAATGAATCGATCCTCAAGTTTATATCTTAGATCTTTTATTGCAACAATCATCGTCTCATTCTTATTTTATAAATATTTTGTATTCGTACTACCATTTACATAGAAGGTGGTCTCTGTTAAATACATCTTGATGCAAACTTGGAATTAAAGTGATCTTCCTCATTTCTTAATACTTTGAATCAAATTAACTCACTTTTCCAGAATGTCCCATTATCTTGAATCATTTATGATTTTCTACTAACATTATAGAATAACAAACATTAATTCAATTCTCTGGAATTAGAACCCGAGTAAAAATGATATGTTAAATTTAAGTTTCACATAGCCTTAAAAGATCCTCACACAATATAAGTTAAGAATATGATTTATTACCCTTATTGGTCGAAAATGCACACTTGATTCATGTGTTACAATATTGACTCTCCTTTATTAGAGCATATGTCTTTTTTAAATACTGTATAGATGGTAGTTTAGGCATACCTAATTCTTAACTTGAGTTCATTTGTTTATGTATTTAACTTATCCTTAATAACTCACATCTAATATATTAAGACAAATTGGGTGAACATATCTTTCTTTAGGTTATCTCATTACTAATAACCTTTTACACCCTTTAATATACTTCACATCAAAACTAGTATTTTAAGCTTTGAGCTATAGTTTATCACCTAGATAAATTGCTTAAAATTTCTCTCATCTACATTCTTACAAAATAATAGAGGCAATCATTTATGTGTGAAGGTATCTCATATCTATCCGACATATTTCTTATATCTAGAACTAAATGTTTAACACTTATTTAACATTCATTTTAGAACAGAAAGCTTAATTCAAAATCAAGCATTCGTATATTTCTAGAACTGATTTTTGATTTAAAATTCATTGTAGAAAATGTTGTTAAAATTCTCAATTGAACATATATTGCATCAAGTATTAGATGACTAACAAATTATCATCATTGATAATAAGTATTATGAATAATCACCATACCTATTCATTTCTCTTTGCGTTGCTATGTCCTTGACATGGTTATACTTAATATTTATGTATTTGATTTGATATTGATATTTGAGCTCTCTATAACTGTCTTTCAATGTACTTGTTCATACACAATATAGTGTGCATGAGACTACCGATTTATCAAAATAAAGAACCATCTTTATCTCTTATTCTTCCTATAGCATCTATGGATACTACATATTACTTAGGTGCTCACCTTTAGCAATTGACGTCACAAAGCACTATATCATCCTCCATACAAAGCTGTTCAAGTATTTCATTGATATATATGTAGCTTATAACATTAAGAAAGCTACAGTTGAATGATACTTAGTAATCTTAACCACTAAGGTGTATGCAACTTTAGCAATATTCTTTATTTTGATCATGGTTGATAGCAATTTGTTTGTTCCCTTAACAAACTAACTATTGTCCCTAGCTATCAACAATATCATCCCTATGAAACATTAAAATTATACATTTATTATTGGATCTTTTAATATATACGAAGTGGTATTTTTCAATCATACTAAAATCATACAACTTGATTATAGTGCCAATGTAATATACCATTTACTTCGAGACTATATTGTACTATAGATTAACTTTAACAATATGAGCATGTAATGCTTTTGGCCCTTCTGAATGAAACGTAGTGGTTGTACTATAAAGATACCTTCATCTAGTTCTTTTTTTAAGAAGATAGTCTTTATATCCATTTGATGTATGTCAAGATCCATTCCTACTATTAAGGCTAGACTCAATCAAACTGATATAAACCTCACAAAAAATGAGAATTTTTTCTCCTAATTAATCTCTTCGATTGTGTGTATTCTTTTGCTACAGTCAGATTATATATAGCTTTTTCATATTCCTCAGCTTATTATTTTCTATTGGAATACCAAAAATGTTATTCCTTTCAACTTTAAAATTGTACGAGGAATAACCTGCTCATAATATAGGTATAATGAAAATTTGAGAAACGAATTTCTCTACGTTTGTGTTGCTCCCACTCGAATTAGATAGTGGTAAAAAGCTTCCACTGGGTTGCAATTGTCATTGAACATAAACCAATTCATCATCTCCTAAATTGGTCCCACTTTGATAAATACCATTCAATTGGTCTTGTCTTATAAGAACATTCTAATTTAGTTTATCATGTAGAGATATGTTTTTAACTATCTTTTCTTGCTTTGAAAAATCATTCTCTAAGAATGAGATATATTGTGACACGAATTTAATTATTTGTTTATTATCTTGTTTACCTTTGAACATATACACTTCAGAATGTTCAAAAAATATCTTTTAAAGACACTCTTCTTTCCTCTAGAACCTAAATTCCCATATTTATAAAAGCGATTGTGAATTTAGGTTCTTAAAAAATTCAGATATGGTTAATCAGGTCTCTTATCTATCCATATCTCATATGGTGTTTTAGGATATGAATTAATAGGCACACTATTAAGTACATATGTGATTATCAATGACACATCACCCCAGTAAGTGATAGGCAAATTTGCTTGTATCATTATAGACCTAACCATGAGCAGAGTGTTATTTTGCATCTCTGCACCACTATCTTGTTGGTAATTAATTAAGTCCATGATACAAAACATAGCATGAAGGAAACCATGATGAGATCATGATAATGAGATTCCTATCGTG
>JAOQMM010000006.1:6724971-6743994 GCA_027563515.1 Erythroxylum platyclados
AAACTTCTTTTCCTTTTTCACTCTTTGATAATTTATGACTTGAAAAGTGTTTACTTGTCACTAAATTTTAAAGTAGTTGCTTATGTTCATAAACACTTTTCAAAGTAATAAATGTAGTTGCAAACTAGGTAGCAGCAGGACGCACGATCTCAACCCAATCTTCTTGGTTTGTTAACTATGACAAAAATGTGATATGATTATACACAAAATTGTGATCTTAGATACACATGAAGCAAGACTAGAAATATGGTCCATACAACCAATATCTTTTAAAATGAGATTTATACAATGAGTAGCATATGGAGACTAATAAATATGTCCATACTTTGTCTGTAATAAGTACTCAGTTGATACATAATTAGCTGCATTATCTATAAAAAATGCACAACATTCTTTGGTCTAACCCACTCGACAATTTCATAGAATAGTTCAGATAAAGCATTATCACTTTTTACCATATCAGAAGCATCAACGAACTTGATAAAAGTTGTTACAATATTACAATAAACTAAGAAATTAATAAAGGTTCTTTATCTTTGATCAGTACACCCATCTGCCATAATAGTGCATCCTGTTGATTCCCAACTAGGCTTATATGTATCTACAATTAACTGACATTCTTTTTTTAAATCTTGAAACAAAGGCACAAGAATCTCATAATAAGAAGGTACCTTAAATCTTGGACCTATTGTTGTTGTAGCATCTACTGCTTTTTGAAAATATGGTGAATTTAAAGCATTTAAAGGAATACATGATGATAGAACCATCTAGCCCATGCTCTTTTACATCGCAAAGTAACATCCTTATAAGCAAAAACACTTTTTAAACTAAGTTGAGAACTAGGAGTAGTTCTTGGAGGAATATAAGAATCTATTTCAATATTAGCTTTTCGTTTTCCTTTATCTAATGCTTGCAGTGCTTCATCATCTCTAAATGATATATCATGAGTCTCTTTATTTTCCTTTTTCTTTTTTACTTGTTGCTGCAAATAATTTTCAATCCTATCACGTACTTCAAATGGTACTTTTTTGCATGAAGCAATATTACCCTTAACACCAACAAGATGTTCTTTCATTTTATAAATTCCTCTCCCTTTAAATATTCTACTGCAAAACATACAGTTATATTGGATATTCCCATCAGGTGCTTGAGAAGAAGAAAAATAATTCCATGCTGGATTGGACTTCCCACGAGTAGAGGATGCGATATTCATTAAATCTTTTTCTGATGATTTCATATTCTCTATTATGATTTAACCTAAAAAGTATAAAAAAAATTTATACTTGATAATGTTACCAAGTATGCGTATGAGATATACTAGTTTTGTAACTATTAGAAGCTTTGATTGTACTATTAGTCCATAGGGAGCACAAATCTATTTTTGCTTTTTTGGCATAGACCTTGGTGTGAAGTAAGAATCAGCTTCTTTTTTTCCTTTTATTAATACTATTACTTTCCCAAAAAAAAATATTTTCTTCAATAACAGCATAAAGATGATGTGTACAAATTAATTAGGAAGCAAGAAAATAGTCTAAAGTGGTGAATGACGTAAAACAAAACTATACCTCAAGAAGATGGATATTGTAAACTTATTATTATTTTAAATATATTAATTTTTTCTTTATTGGGCAGTAAATTTATACTATTTTATATTGCAGAATATAAATATTTCATGGTATAGTAACAGATGAGAAAAGTTATTCATGAAAGTTTTTTACTTTGACAGAGTGATAAAGGCTAAAGCAAAGGATCTGTTCCATGACTAATATAGACATACATCCTTTTTTCAGAAACAAAACACAATAGACATACATCTGATATAGACGTACATCCTTTTCTCAGAAACCAAAACACAACAGACATAAATCCGATATAGACATACATCCTTTTTTTAGAAACCAAAAACACAACAGACCTAAACAACCGACCAAACAATTGAGTAAACACAAAAGATGGAATAATTAGGAATCAAAAGATAGAAACAAACAGTAGTAATGGTGACCATAAATATACATAAAAACAAACCAACAATAGAGTACTCATTTATTAAACTTTGCTCCAACGAATAACTGTGTTATTGTTTTAGATTAACAAATTCAATACTTCAAAGAGTATATATAACACAACTATCAAAATTAGATATTGAAATGGAGTTCTAATTGTTACAGAAAACTAATTAATCAAGAAGTATGAAAGCAACTTGAAAACTAAATCACCATTTCACTCCAAAACCCATTCATTGAATCTCGAATTTTTTGCTTCCTCTTAAACTTTGTAACAAAATGATTCACAAGCCTGTTATAGAAGTCCCAACAACTATTTTTGTTCACAATCCTTCATCTTTTGTGTACGCAAAAGAAGAGACCCATGGCAATAGATACAAAGAAAAAATTGATGCTGAGGAAATAGAAAAGACAAAGGCTTTGGTCTTTGTTATAGGTTTCGTTTTCCTAAAGTGAGAGAAAATAGGTTTTGTGGGTTTTCCGATAGCTCTGCCGTTTTGAGGAGTGGTTTTATTAGAATGTGACTTGACTATTGATTATCTGGTTCGACCAATTCGCTAAAAACCGGCCTTTTTTTATACACAAAGGTTATTAATTGAAACCGAATTGGGCAACCTATCGGTTCAGACTATTTTCGGTCAGACCGGTATGTCCGGTTTGATTTTAAAACCTTGATCATAATGATATATCAAATATATCCAACTACAAATAATGCCCAAAATAATTAATTAGATATCTTAACCAATATCTTAACAAGCTGAAACCTAACATTTGAGACCATGTAAATCTGCCACTAGTTAGCCACCCGAAAGCATGCCTGCCTGCCAATAGCGCAAAGCCCGAGTCTTTAGGCTCCAGCCCGTCGCTGATCCGTTGAAAAGTCGGAGAGCAGCCGTTGCGTGAAGTTATGCAACTACATGTAGCATATTCTACACAGCAGCCAAATTTTTGTTAAGTGATTTTTAGGCTGTGAGAGCGAGACACAATTTTGAAAAAGGAAGAAGAACTTGTAAGTTCCAACAAAACCATTCCTCTCTTTATTAGAATGGAAGACATTCATTCATCTTTCGGAATTTTTTTTTTCTCCAAGAATGAACTCAACCACGTAAAGTTCCATGTTTGTTGGGGAAGCGCATTGATTGCTTTAGCAATGTGCTACTTACTTTCTAACTTGAAGGTTGGCCTTCCTATGCCATACACTTATGGTATTTTGTTTTACAAGGGTCTGGGGTCTTAAAGACTTCCAACAACCAAGACTCACGAAATGCTGGGATCGATGATCTTTAAACCATATCGCAGCTGCGGAATTCAATTCTGTTGTTAAAACATTTGTTTCTAAGATTCAGTAACGATCATGCATGTACATCCTCGCAAATAAAATTGTTGGGCTATCCTATGGGAAGCAGTCTTACTAGCCATTAATATTGTGAAGGATACTAATTGAATAGCTGACAGATACATAACAAGCGTTCTACTCCATTTTATTGTAGCTCCTAAAACGTGTCTGCTGGAAGTATTGATCAACTCTACCTGGAAGCTTAAGTCACTGTCTTTAATAAGTACGATACTATACTAAAATCTGGTTGTGTATGGTCCCATCAATATTAGGGGCTATGTTCAAATAAGTGTATTCCATTTCACTCTATCGTGTCCATCAAGTTATGTTCACGTAATTTAGCAGCTCAAATTAAGCAACTACTCACTAATTTTGCTCTTGACCTATTGTAACCCACAGTTATTTGATGGTGACCCAGCAGGTTGAGTTCTGATAATGTGCACTAGAATTTAATAATGACGGAGAAAAAAAACGCCATTTTTCTGTTTGAACAATGTCCAGATAAAACAAGTCAAAGGTACAGCTAACTTAATTCTTCCTGAAGGACATAAACGCACCCCATCCTCCAACTGCTAACGAACATACATGACTGAGAAAGTTGGCATACTGGTTTCAAAATTGATAGCCACATCTTATAAAGGTCCCCGTCTCAACCATTCATTACTAAGCTATGCATATGGTTTGACCGTAACTGCAATAAGATATTGAACTATTATTTATTAATCATTATAAATATTAATTATTATCTTCAAAAACATGAAAATGGGATTTTAAATTCATTTGAAAAATGAAAGATTTTGCCAAAGATTGAGTGTCATTTCCTACTTCCAAAACACAAGAGATCATATGGTTTGGGTTATGTAACTAGTGCTCTCTTGTTTTTGGGCTTCATTCCTTCATATCTCTTTTTTCGAAGAGAAAACGAGAAAGAAATCAGTTGCCTGAATATTTGAACCGTACATTAATGCCTTTAATCAACATTAAAAGCTGTACAATATGGAAATGTGACTTTTGCAATTAAAGGTAAGAGTACTTTGAATTAATGCTCAAGAACCAAGCGAGTACATAATTTTAAACTTAAAAGCAGCAAACTTTTACTGCATAAGTTTGAAAGAAAAATTAACTTAGTTTGATTAACCCAACAAATATAACAGATAGGAACACACTAAATTTTCGATGTTCCTCTTAAACTATAATGGAGCTTAAGATTTTTGTCTCAATTTTTCGCACTTTCCAGTTTCTATATATATATATATATAGTCAAATTTGATTTTTTTATATATACACTTCAGAATTTCATCTCAAAATTTCGCACTCTCCGGTTTCTAAAAATATACATATTGAAGAACAAGTAATGTGAAGAATTTTGTATTGTATTTATGTATCAATTGTTTTACAATGTGTGCTGTGTTTATAACACAAAGTAAGATGAGTTGAATCAAGTTTGAATTGCCTCAATCTAAACTAAGTGATAAGCATAAACAAAGATTACAACAGATTGGATAATATACATGTGAATAATTTGAAATGATACAAGATATGATAGTTAATCTGTTGAGATATTATCAGCCCTCCTCAAGCTTTCGGTAGGAGGAAATTGTGAGCTTGCCTTGAGGTCATTAAAAAGTTGAAGCGGAAAGAGCTTTGGTCATAATATCAACAAGCTAAGCAAAGGACAAAATGTGTCGAATGAATAGAGCTTTGTTGGCGACAAGATCTCGAACAAAATGAATGTCAATTTCAATGTGCTTGGTACAAGCATGAAAATCGAATTTGAGGCTAAAAATGTAGCACCAAGATTATCACACCAAAGGATAGGAGAAAGGGAAGGAAAACCCAGTTCACCAAGAAGAGCAATAATCCAACATAATTCTGCAGAGGCAAGAGTAATGCTGTAGTACTCTGCTTTAGTACTAAATCTAGTAACAGTGAGTTACTTCCTAGCGCTCCAGGAAATAAGATTAAGTCCAAGAAAAATACAATAACCAGATTAGAACGTCGATCATCAGGACAACCAGCCCAGTCAGCATCACAATAGGCTTGTAAGAAGAGGGCAAGAGATTTGGTGAAATGAATGCCATGAGAGGGTGTGGAGCAGAGATATTGTAAAATCCGTTTGACCGCAGACTAGTGAATGACAATAGGACACTGCAAAAATTGGGATACCTTATTGACAACAAATTGAATGTCAGGACGAATGAGACAAAGATATTGGAGTGTACCAACAATGCTTTGATATGCAGTAGGATCAGAAAGAGGAACACCATGATTTTTGGATAAGGGAAGAGATGTAGTGATGGATGTATGAACTGGTTTAAATTTGTCAAAGTCAGTTCGAAGAGAAGATCTTTGCTGTATTGTGTTTGGTTGAGAAGAATGCCTTGAGGGGTTTTGTGAGCTTTAATGCTAAGAAAGTGATGAAGTGGACCTAAGTCTTTGATAAAAAAGACATAGTTGAGATCATGGATAAGTGTTGTGATGAAGGAAAGTGAAGAACCGGTGACTAAGATATCATCTACATAAACTAAGAGAAAGGTTGTGTAAGAGTTGGTTTTATGAATGAAGAGAGAGGTATTAGACTTTGAGGGTTTAAAATGAAGATCAAGGAGTTTTTGACTTAGGAGATGAAACCAAATTTAAGGGGCTTATTTGCGACCATATAAGACTTTATGAAGTCTACAAACATAGTGAGGATGGTGGGGATCGGTGAAGCCAGGAGTTTAAGACATGTAAACAGGTTCTTGTAAGTAACCATGAAAAAAGACATTATTAAGATTAAGTTGGCGAATAAGCCAATTATGGAATATAGCCAGGGCAATGATAATGTGAATAGTTGTTTGATTGACAACAGGACTGAAAGTGGCGGTATAATCAACTCCTAGGGTTTGATAATAACCTTTGGCTACAAGACAGGCCTTGTAACGCTCAAGAGAACCATCAAAATTTCATTTAGTACGACAAACTCATTTATGGCCGATGATGTTTATGTTTGGTGGGAGAGGAATAAGAGTCTATGTGTGATTGTGATGGAGAGCACTCAACTCATTAAGCATAGCTTGGCGCCAATGAGAAAATTTATTGGCTTGAGTAAAGGAAGTGGGATCAAAAGAGGTAGTTGGGGTGGTGACAGTGTAGGTGATGTAATTAGAAAAGTGGCGAGGGGTATGGGTATGGAGGACGACGTTGGTGGTGGTTTGCAGTAAAAAGATCAAGCAAATGGGTGAAAATAGAAAAAAAAAATCAAAAAGTAGAGAGATAGATGATAATAATTGTCTACAAGTGAACTGAACAGATCAATCAAGAGTAAGGTTAGGATGGACTAAGACAGAGAGATCCAAAATCCCGAATGATGGTCGTCTTCCAAATGTGAAAATGTGATGGCTTTAGTTATTTGGTTAGAAATGGACGGTTTGGTTATATTTCAATGAACCTTTCTTCTTCTTTTTTTCCTTTCTTAATGTATTGTAATGAAAATTTCCAAAACTTTTTTTTTAATGTTTGAAAAACTAAACCGAAAGTTAATTTAGTAAGGTAAGAGATTTAAGGTTTAAAATGTTCAATTACTATCACACCATTATAAAATTAGTTAAAGATTAAATAAAATTGAAAAATTAAAATATGATTAAAAAATAATGTTTTTATTTATCAAAATTTAATTAAAAATTGTTAAATGAAATTTATTAATTAATTTTGGTTTATAAAAACTGACTAATTTACGAAAACCAACTAATTAATTAATATTAAAGTAAATTGAATGGAACCGAAAAGTTGACTAATTCAAAATTTTTATTTCTTATTTATTATTTACCAGTTTTATAGTGATTTAATACCGGTTGAACCTTTAAACCTTAAATTTTTCCTTTGACCGATTCGATTTCCGCTCTAATTTTTAAAATGTTAATTTTTTTACATAGTAGCTCTCTATTTGGATTTCTAGTTAGGGACACATATATATTTTGAAAAAGAAAAAAAATTTGCTTCAGTTCCAAAATGTGAACTCTTTGTTATTGTCAAAATAATCATTTTAAAATATTCACGTTTAATAGAAAAATATTTTAAAATTCTAACATTTTGAAATTTACTATTTTCAGGTGTATCATTTTTTTTTTTTTGAACGTTGTACTTACCTTCTTCTTCTTCTTTTTCCCCTTTCTAATCACAAACAGTTACTGATAAGTGTGACTGTAGGCGAATACAAATGTAGCACATTAAGTTTACTGGTGGCAATTCTAAAGCTTGTGACTAGCTAATTCATCCATGAGGTATGGTTGAAAACGGTAACGTAGATAGTCGTTTTCAAATGAATAGCTCCTCTTTTGATCGGTTCGTGGAATATACATAATGCAAGATATCCTTGATGCGTGTTTGTATAAAAGTAGAATGAATATCTTTTGGTTTTGGTAGGTAGCGCGTGCAAATGTTCTTGCTCATACTTGAAACTGATATGTTGTCTCCCGTAGGCCGTAGCTTTCAATGTTTTAATCTCTCAACTACCAATATGTGGTATTGCCATTTTTTACTTGTAAGTAAAAGAAAAGGAAAACACAGTAGCTCTCTTCGAGGACAAGAAGGACGACATGTACGAATCTGCATTATTAGCTGTACTATTTTGGCATATCTCCTTTAGTTTAAGCAATACAAACTACTCTTCTTTACGTATTTTATGATTAGTTCAAAGTTAGTAAAACATTGATATTATGATTTTGACAAAGCTGCATGGGGCAAATATTATGAACTAAATGCATAAATCTTTTGTATGTTGAAATCTTTCTAACCTAAACCAGTTCCTTAAAAAGGAGTTTAGTGTCCACAAGCGGATAAATTGTATGAAGTAATTAATTATGCAGTCTGTCCCAACAGTGCAGCGTTGTAAGTAGATTTGGAAGTTGGTTTTCTAACAGTTAGGAGTTATGAAACAGCTGTTGTTCCTCTGTTTGCACGAAGTAGAAAAGTTTGGTTGTTATGGCAGTTTGATGGAAGTTGCATGAATGGTGGTGATGAATGTAGTTTTCAGATCTATGACCCATTTGAGGAAGATGACGTTATCTTAAATAGTTTCTTATTTTATGTATCTGTTTCTAGCTTCAGTTGTTTTACCTTGGGATTCCAAGAGAGTTAAAAGTTGATGATCAAACTAGCTAGTAGCTTAAATATCATTCTAGGCAACTGTCTGTGAGAGTCCAGATAAACTGGTTCAAGAACCGTACAACTCTTGAATCAAATATATCTATCTATATAAGGGACCATTCTCCTTGGGAGATGTTCAAAAGAAAGATGGTTGAATTTGGGACGATGTTCAATCTCAAAACCCTTCTCTCTTTGTCAAGACTCGTTATTAGACTAGCAACTCTATCCTCTCATCAACCAAAGGTTAACAATTCCCACGTAACCCACTTCACCACATTTCATAAGTACTCCTCCCTTGTCCGCAATTCCAAAGAACTTTCTAAGCAAACTGTGGTTTTTGACTTCGAAGGTACCTTGTTGAGGTCATCCTCATTGTTTGCTTACTTCATGCTCGTGGTCTTAGAGACTGGAGGGCTCTTGAGAGCTCTCGCCTTGCTTCTTTTATACCCTCTTATTTGTTCAGTTCGCAAGGAGCTAGGCCTTAAGATTATGGTTTTTATATCATTTTTTGGGGTGAGAAAGGATAGATTTAGAATTGGGACTGCTGTTTTGCCCAAGTTTTTCCTGGAAGATATCGGACGAGAAGGTTTTGATCTAGTGATGAGATATGGGAGGAAGATAGCAGTGAGCGACTTGCCTAGGATCATGGTTGAAGGCGTTTCGAGGGATTACTTGGGGGCTGAGGCTGTTGTGGGACGAGAGCTGAAGGCACGTAATGGGTACTATGTGGGATTGATGGAGAAAAAGACAATATCGTCTACTGTAAATGAGATTTTAGTTGAGAAGAAAACAGGTCGTCATGTTGTTGCTATTGGATGCTTCTCCAAATCAACTCATCGGCAACTCGACTTACACTGTAAGGTCGAAAATCAAAACTCTCCTTACCAGTGCTAGGTGAAACTCAGGTTTGATGAGTAATGGCATTTGCTTAACTAACCAAGTTTGCATTGTAACAGGAAGTCTGTTTGGTGATTGAAGCTGACAAAAGCAATTGGCAGATCCTTCCAAGGGAAAGATACCCAAAGCCATTGATCTTCCACGATGGCAGGTTGGCTTTCTTGCCAACTCCACTCGCAACCCTCGCCATGTTCATGTGGCTTCCGCTTGGAGTCCTACTTGCTGTGTTCAGGATGGTTATAGGCTTATTATTACCTTACGAAATTTCTTCTCCTATCTTGGCTTTCACTGGAACAAGAACAACCGTAACTAAACCAAAGCAATCTCTTACCTCAATCAAAGAAAACGGAAAACCCACAGCCACAGGCATGCTCTATGCTTGCAACCACAGAACACTACTAGACCCAATATATGTTTCGTTGGCTCTCATGAAGCCTGTATCTGCTGTGACCTACAGCATGAGCAGATTTAATGAAATAATTTCTCCCCTTAGGACAGTTCGATTAACTAGGGACCGAGAACAAGACAAGATATTGATGGATAAGATGTTAAAACATGGCGACCTTGTGGTTTGCCCGGAAGGGACAACTTGCAGGGAACCATACCTACTCAGGTTTAGTCCATTATTTGCTGAGATGGCCGATGAGATAATTCCTGTTGCCATAGAGGTAAAAACGAGCATGTTTTATGGATCAACAGCTAGCGGACTCAAATGTTTTGATCCACTATTTCACTTCCTGAATCCATGTCCTGAATACTTCATCAGGATTCTCAAAATATTGCCAAGTTCAGCACGTCGTGATATGGGTGGGGCATTGAAGTTTGAAGTTGCCAATCAGGTACAAAATCAGATTGCCAACGCACTAAGATTTAAGTGCACCAATCTTACAAGAAAAGACAAATACATGATCTTGGCAGGTAATGACGGAATTGTGAAGTAACTCTGGCGTTGCAGAAAATCTGTAACTGTGTTTAAGGATTTAAGCTTCCGTCTAGTCATAATGTAATTTGAAAAAATTAAAAGAAAAACGATTTCAATTTGCACTACACTACATTTATGTAGAACCTGCCCAAAGTTCAAGAACGCAAAGGTTAACTTTTAACACCTAGGTATATTTGTTGGACTAGGCAAGTCAATTTCCGGATGATGTATTTTTACTTCTGTACCTAACAGCTGATGTTCAAGTAAAACTTTGTAGTACAAAGGAAGCTACAAGCTATGTTTTACAAGGCACGTACAACTAGCATTAGCAGTTCAAACCCCAATCATAAGGTTGGTATATCACCTTTGGCTGCGCATTGGCGAGCAACTCTAGCAGTGCTTCAGAATCGGTTGGCTCCAGGTAGTTTGATGCATGTTTAAGTACTTCTACTTCATTCTTTCCGAAGTCCACGCTAAACCTGCACAAAAAATTAGTACTATTTAACAGATATCAAAAGAAACCCATTAGTTGTGAAATAGACGAGAATGACTGAAAGCATAGTCGACAGTCAAATATTTAATGGTTGTCATTTGTTAAAACTTATATATATGTCAAGGAGCTAAAAATAATAAATAGATGATCATGGAAAACACAAGATATCATAAGCATGATACCATATATGTGTGAACATGAATGCAATTGCCATAAGCTATTGAACGGAGAAGAAATCTTCAGGTCTATCATCATTACAAACCATTAAAATTTGAACGTTTTCTCAAATACAGGTCTCAAAATTCAATCACAATTTTATTTACTTTTTGTGATACAAAAAGTAACTAGAACTAAGGTGCAATTGAGAAGTTGGAAAACAAGTATAGGTTATTTTTCCGTTTGTTGGTGTGTAACACAATTAATTTGGTTCCTATGCTGCCACACTTTGATTCGGATCTTCTAGGCTCTTGTTCATGCACACACGAGGTCTTAATGTATTTGTGCGTGATAGGCAGAAAATTACATTACAACCATCTTTTCAAGAACACATCAATCTTTAGAAACTGGATAAAATAATTCAGATTAAGCTATGTAGCAAAATGGCTTACCATTTGAGTATCTTACTGGCATATACAACCTTGGCATCCAAATCAACAATTAAGCCACCACCTCTTAAGAAATTACGGGCTGCCTCCATCAGCTCTTTATCAATATTCCCCGGGCTGTAGCATCGAAGTGCAGGCCCAGATCGATTGCCACAAACCAATGCAAAGTGAATCAAAGGCTCCGGGTATGGAAGGGCCACCTGAAAGGAGCATAAATCAGGATAAACTAGTAGAAACTCTGGACATAAATTATTTGTGGTCAAAGCTGCTGCCTAAAGGAACTCCTCAATCGTCAACTTAGACATAAATTTGATGCAAATGCGCTGTAGTAAGCAGATCATTATATGCACATTATTCTTCACTACCCTAGCACAGAAAAGAGTACCTTCCACCTCCACACCTATCCCCCTAAAAACAAAAAAACGAAAATTAAACTATAAATTCCAAAAAAATGTTTTGGCATTTCAGAATTGAGCATATATTCCCTGAGACTGAAAAAAAGAAAAAGATCAGCAGAACCAGAAAGTAACAATTATAAAAAATTAATTTCAAATAGTTAGAAACAAGGCCTGAAACTTAACCAAAGAAAATGCTTTCAGAAAAGATGAAAGGACAACCATCAAGAAATTATTAGTTTTTCCAAAAGAGTGTGTATGTTCAGTTTCCTCTTTACTCATCACCAAATTCAAGAATGTACAAGAATATCATATTTTGATTATATATGAAGCATTATGCAGTTCACATATTATAGTGCCAGAAATAAAACGGAAACAAAGAGCAATTGCTTGCTAGTTAGCCTCACCTCCCACTGTTCATAGCCAATCCCACCAGAACATTTAACAGAAGAAATATAAGAGAAATTACAGAGATCAAGGAAACATCGGTACTGTAAATGCAACTCTCCAAGGACAATGTAATGGTCCACAGAATCACAACCTTGAACATCAAATGCAAGCCAGTAATTACAACTCACCTTACAGCGTTCATCTTTCACACTGAATGGCTTCATGAGGTTATAAGGTGGCCGCTGGTTGCCCCTTAAAATGCCATTTTGAATGGCTGAAAGTGAGTAGGTGCACCCGCCTATCACATATTTGAAGTCCGCTAACAACTTCCTCCTTTCTAATGCTCCTGCTGGATAGCCCTGGACCAATATTCCATGGATAGCCATCATATTATAGAGATTTACAAAGAAAGCAAGCTTCTCCTCCCTTGGCATATCAAGAAATTCTACTCTTTGGAGCTCTTGAATTATTCGCAGATACCTAGAAAATTTATGTTAAAAAATAGCCATAAGAGTCTAAAAATATAGACATTTAAGATGCATCAAACCTTGCAAATTCCTCACTTCCATGAATGCTTCTATAGTCAACATGCTTTCCATCTTCTGATGTGTAGGCTTCAAAGATTGCATAAGCCAAAAATCTCAGCCTTGCTGAAATTTCTGTTATGGGTTTAGGCTTTGCCTCAATTATGCCCCTGGGGATGTTGTAACACTGAGATGATACAGTAGGATCATCATCCAGGAAACGATACAAATGACTGCCATCCTCAAATAGATTCTCGCTATAAGATCAAGCATCATGGAGAAAAACTTGTAAATGATGAGAATGGAATAAGGAAAAGGGACATAGAATTTCAAAAAATACTTGGCGAATATTGCAATTTCCAGGGACTCACTCTAGAACATGTTGAAAGAAACGTTTGCTTGCAAGTTTCCGTCCAAATTCAACAGCCTGCTTGTTACACAATGAGGAGAGGAAAACTTCAAAATCATATCACCGAGTCTAACTTTGGAATGTTGTTAAGTTTGGAGCGTTGTTCTAACAACTAGATGATTAATTCATCAGAGGAATTAAACAAAGACAAAATTCAAATGATCCGTCAAACATTGTTTTGTCTCAGAAAGATTCGGGACATGTATACAGCATAATTGATAAGACATGATATGCATGGAATTTTGCATCAAGTTGATGAAAACAAAGACAACAATGAAGCCAACATAACACATATAATCCCATTATTTTGGATGGTCCATGTTGTGTAATTTAAGCAATTACCAATGGTAAGGGCATGATGTTTATGAGCTTCAATATACGTAGCTCTTACATCCCTGATCATACTAAACAGAAGGAAGCCACTAGCTTCAAACTAAGGACTCCATACAGTTGAATCCAAAAAGTAGAAGTTTTTGTCCATCATCTTGAATAAAAATCACCAAAAAGCATTACCTCACCTCTGAGTTTGATAGACACTAAACAGTACAATGCCCTTGGAATGGTATAATGCTAATCAGGTCTAAAAGATTGCTCAAAATAATGTAGTAACTTCTAAGAGTAGAATGAAGTTGCATTTGAGGTAATATATAAGATGAAATTAACTATTTAACATCATTTCACAAGAAACTATTGCAATTCCTAGAAACCTGACTTCTCAAAAGTCAAACGTTAGCCACCCATGTTCAGTTTTTATATAGTTCAAGCAGAAACATCTAGAACATCCAACACGCCCTCTAACCAAATTGTGTTCAACTTCATACACCAAACAATTTGAAACTTAAACTAAAAGCTTCCAAAATTGCCAGGGAAACAATTCATACAGCATTATGCAAAAGCAACAAATTTATTTGAATCAATCCTGGAACAGGATTCATGTCACTTAAACTTGCAGTTCCAAAACAATAAATACCCTACATGTTCAAAGGAGAAGAAATTGAATATACCAACCGACCTCTTCCCTCTCCAGATACTGATCTTCTGACAGGAAATCTACAGCCTCTGTACCTAGAAAACATTTGGCAAACCTTCGCATCTTGTAAAACCGGTCCTTAACAACTATAAATTCTTTCATTTTTCGAATAATCAGAGCTAGTTCATCCACAGACCCACTGCTAGAAGCATCATCTTCACCAGAAAGAGGCGGTAAAGGAGCTTCAAATGATGGTGCTTCAGTGACTAAGTACTCAATCTTCTCTTCAAACTTTCGAGACTCATCTAAGCTCTTGAGCTCAGTCAAGCTCCCAATTACAACTTCATTGAAGAACACCTTAGGAACAGTAGATGACCCGGTAAACTTTTCTAGCTCCAGCTTCCTACTTGGGTATATATCAATATTGATCTCAACATATCTGAGCCTTTTCTTGTGCAAAAACAACCTAGCCTCCTTGCAATCTTGGCACCCTAATCTTGAATACAAAATAATTCTTCCTTTCATGGCTATAGGTTGGTGTGATTCCTCAGTCACTCTAGCTCCCTGCATATTTTTATTTTCTGCATCAGCATCACGTGATTTCATGATATAATTTAGTGGATTCCAAGATCTGTCCACTGATTTTGGAGAAACTTCTGCATCTTCTCTGTCATTGGCTGAATCTGGTGCTTCCTTTTCTTCCCCCAAAGAAATTTCTTCCATTCCGTCCCTTTTTCTGGAAAGAACCAGCATTAAGCTGGTCACAGCAACTGCACTCTTCTCCTTGACAAAGTTCTTAAGAGCCACAGCCTTCTCAGGCCATGCAGAGGTATCATCTTCGCCATCAGCATCCAACGAATGAATAGATGAACCTCTGTTAGCTTCCATCCCAGGAAATTCAGTTCCATCAAAAACAGGCTCTGGCTCTTTCTCCTCACCTAGAACTGTCTCTATAGTTCGTTTTGTTTCTTCTTCATCCTTGCCCTTACTATCATCCATCTTGTCACCAAAATCAGATTGTTGAACCTCATTGTTCAGCTTTTCTCCTTCAGACTTAGTTTGTATAACTCCAATCTCATCCTTCTTGTCTAAGACATTATGTTTAGTGCCTACCTGTTTTTCTGCATGATAACTAGAATCATCCAGAGCACTCTCACCATTCTTCTCACTGATGCTATATTCTTCACTATCCTTGTCATATCTGGACTCGCCCTTAGTGATGCTGTGGGCTGCCATCTCCTCAGATACGCCCTCTAGATCATCGCTTCGGACATGAATGTCACCTCCCTCCAGCTTTTCAGATGTTGAAGAAGTTCCCATGTTTGTGTCTGTAGCGTTAATTTCCATCAACTTCAGAATACAAAACTCATAAAAGCATTCTCAGCAACTTCAAGGTTTTCAGCTTCTGTTATATCAGATATCCTGAAATATGCGCAGGACTTAAAAATGTCAAAGTTACAGAAAGAAGACTGCTTGGCTATAGGAAATCATGTGATCATACACAAACATAAGCTTGTTAAATAAAGAGTGTATTCTGAATCACATAAGACCGGAAGAACATACATTATTTATTCAGCACCGGATGACAGCAGAATTATGTCATCCAAAGTACCAAAAAAACATTTAATGTGGTTTACCAATTTTCAGAGTTCATCCCCCCACATAGCATCATCCTTTCCCACCAACACCACATCTCACAGCGTAGAACATGAAATGAAGTGAAGATCCCAAAGAGAAAAGAGGAAAAGTAAAATTTCCTTCGTTCAAAGGGAAAAACAACATTTTAGAAAAGAACAATCAAGAAATGTCTAGTCCAAGGAGTCCAAACCAAATCTTGCCATACCCCTTCAAATAACAAGTGAACAGCCAACATCATACCATAAGCACAGCAACCGTGACCATGCAAATTCTAATGTAGGACGCATGGACTAGTGGCTACATCAGTACCACTATTCTATGAAAACATGATCACCTGGCAACCTTGTACATAGATATCTAATTACTAATAAAAGAGCACCCAGACCTACCTTTAAAAGAGACATGCTATGCTTAACCCACCTCATCTTGCATCCAACGTCCAGTACATAACCCAATATATCTACAATTGAAAGAATCCTAAAAAAAAGAAAAAAAGCATGTGGCCAAGAAGCCAGATTTTTTGGGCACTAAAAGTATCTTCAAATATGTATTCCCAAACGACAAGGTAATAACATGAAAGAAACAGAGAAACCCCTCAAAACCCCATGTCATAAACAAAACACATCTACCCTGCGCCTCTAACATGAAATAAAATTTGCCCACCAAAAATAAAAAGGCAAAACTCAGAACCAGACAAAGAAACATAGATTTTGCCTAATGAACATAATAACAGAAAATAATAATGCCTACAATCGAAACTGAAAAAGAGAGAATAAGAAAATGGATTAACGAAACAAATATAACAGCATGCCTGGAAATTATTAGTACAGCCCAAAGCGGCATTAAACATTAATTTTAGGCTTTTAAACTTCCCTTTAGAGATTGAAACCAAAGGATGAGAAGACAGTCAAATAAATAAATGGTGGGAGAAGACTTACGGATCTGTAGAAGAGCAGAGGTCAAGCAACGTGTGAAACGTTCCCTGCGAATACACCAAGTGGTAGTAACTGCAAAAATATGAAGAAGAAGATCTGAGGAGAGTTACAACTACATATGATAAAAAATCTATAAGAAGTTAGAAACAGTACTTTATTGGCTCCTCCTCTCTCTCTCTCTCTTTTGTTCTTAAGATGTGATTTTTCACTTGCAAAGAAAACAAAACACGCGAGAAGCGGGAAGTCTATGGGCTTCTTAAATTAATTTCTGAAAATGCCATCGTCTACGTGAGTTTTTCTCCTATTAAAAATTATTAGGTCTAAAAAGTGAAAACCCCAACGTACTCATGTGACATTCATGAACCGCAGTCTGCACTTTAATTTTCCCGTGACTTTTCCGTCGGAGAAAATCTTACATTGAAACTTCATCTACTTGCATGTTTATCTTACCAAAAATCACAACCGCCCCGCGCTTTATTTTATTGATTAATTTTGAAATCTAGATAGGAATTTACATCGATTTATTATTTTGATTACTGTTTCAGCCACCTTACCAACACCCATTTCTTTCTCAGAAACGGTCTCTCATTTTAATGATACCATAATTAGTAAACAAAAAATGGTGTTACAAGAGGGGATAAGATGATGTACAATTGTACAACTCTCGCTTGCTTCACTTGGCATCACCCAAGTTCATGAGACCCAGAACCAAAATGGTAGCAACTTCTACAAAGCAGATCCTTTTAATAGTTATGAAACCTGCTCGTGACGATTTTCATGTAAGATGACTAAAATATACAGGCTATAGAGTGGTTGGAATCAATCAAGTTGTTCCACTGGTCTTGAATGCCACAAATCAATGAGCAAGTCCTCCTAAATTAAGACTTTTGCTTCTGCAGCAGAGAAAGGATTCCCAACCAAGAATGTTCTTCTAACATGCACAAAAACTGTTCACAACTGGTATATCAGCTGGACAGCAAGCAATAACCAGATGAAGAATTCACATCCCACTCTAGATTGCCACAAGCACCAAGGACTGTGGCAAATACATAATCATCCACCTCAACACCCTCAGCCTGCATCCTATACATGAGCTTCAAAGCCTCTCTGCAGCGTCCATTCTTGGCATAACCCATAATCATAGCTTTCCAAGAAGCCAAGTTTCGGTTCGGCATGCTGTTAAAAACTTGAAATGCATCAGATACATGTCCACATTTGGAATACATATGAATTAATGCACTGCTCACAACCATGTTTGATGAGGCTGCGGTCTTGCTGGCAAAGGAGTGAAGCAATTTCCCCTGTGAGACGGCTTCAAGATTAGCACAAGCTTTTAGAGCTGATGAATAAGTGAATGGGTTGGGCTCTACACCCTCCTCCATCATTTCTTTCAAGAATCTAAGAGCCTCAGGCTCATGACCAAGACATGTATAACCCGATATTATGGCAGTCCATGAGACAACATCTCTCAGAGGCATTTGATGAAAGACTCTCGAGGCGATGCGAGACTCGCCACATTTACAGTAGAACCACACAAGAGTGCTTCCTATGTATTCATTTGACAGAGTGCAATCCTTGACTATTTGTGCATGCAGTTCCCTGCCGGTTACCAAGGCCCCGATTGAGCCACAAGCCCTGAGGACACTCACAATGGTCAAGTTATTCGACATCACTTTTCGCCTCTTCATCACCTGGAATAGACCTATGGCCTCCTCACCAAGCCCTATTCTTGCATAACCCGCTATGATGGAAGTCCATGTAACAGTATTTCTATCTCTCATTCTATTAAACACTCTTCTTGAATCTAAGATATTCCCACATTTTGCATACATGTCTACCAAAGAAGTTCCGATAAACACATCAACTATATACATCCTCTTTACTATTGCACCGTGCAATTGTCTCCCAAATTTCAAAGCTTTCTCCTCCCCGCAAGCCATCAAAACACTGCAGACCGTGAACTCATTGCCCAAAAATCCTTCACTCAACATCCGCGAGAACATTTCAATGGCGACATCTCCATGCCCTCGCTGTGAACAAGCGGCAATCACAGTTGTCCAAGAAACCACATCCCGTTCCACCATCTGATCAAACGCACCAAATGCACTAATCAAATCACCACATTGGGCATAGAAATAAACAACAGCGCTATCTACAATCAAGTTCCTCCAATTACCCTTTACAATACATGCATGAACCTGCTTCCCCAACTCAAAATCCAACCTCCTACTGCACAGTTTCAGCACACACACAAAAGTCTTACCATTTCCCCTCACCCCACATTTTACAGAATCACCAAACAATCTAAACGCTTCATCATCCAGACCTAAATTAAAATACCCATCAATCATCGCCGTCCAACTAACAACATTTCGCTCC
>JAOQMM010000006.1:6750375-6764411 GCA_027563515.1 Erythroxylum platyclados
TATAACAAAACTTAGACCTTTTAACAACCTAATTGTATCATAATTTTAATTTTAATTTTAATTAAACTTTATAGAATTACAACTAATTCCAATTAAATATTAATTACCAAATAAGATTTAATATCTAATATTGTGCCTTATTATTCAAATATTTTATATTTTTCTTTAAAATTTTTCAAGCTTTACAATCAAGTCCAACTTGATTAAATTACAATTTCTCTTTAATCATTCTTTGTGTATAACTTATTGGATTCCTAAAAATGTTGAAAAAAGTCATAAGTTATAATCATAATTACATTTAAAATTAAATAAATTAAACTCTTTTAATTTATCTTTGATTGTCTAATTAAATAATTAATATCTTTATATTAAGAATGACGTCTAACAATGTTATAACTACTCAAATACTATGAACATGAAAGTAGTTTTGACTAAACACACCATGAATAATTTTTTATATATAATTTAGTCCTTTTATCATATAATATTTCAATTAGACATATAATATGGAATTATTTTATACTTTGATTGAGTCTAATCATATTAATTCTCTAGCATCATTTAATGGTATTTAAAAATTATTTTTAAGTATCATTTTTCTTGCCAAATATTTTTAATTCAATATTAATCGAAAATAATAGAATGTTCTCCTATTTACTGTAAGATGATGAATTCTACATTTATCACTCAATTACCTCCGTTGAGTTCATATCGTCTCATAACTATCAACCAAGTTACTCTTGACTAGGATAAGTCCTAAGTAATATCAAAAGATAACAATCCCTACATAAGATACTATCATTTATACAATCATCATAATAAATATTTCTATAGATATACAAGTAATATTCCATCTAGAATTCTCATATCGAGTTAGTTTAGTGAATATATTCTCTAACAAGTATTAATACATTTGTTTAAGTATTTTGAGTCAGCATATAGTTTTCTTTGTTTGTTTGAAAAAAGTCCTTTTTAAACCTAAGTTTTTCACTAAAATATAGGTCAATCCTAATAACTAGGAGTGTTTAACAAAAATACCAACATTTTCAAAACCTATTGGATCTAACACCCAACAGATAGAACTCTTAAACCAATCATTAATGGAAGCCATTGTTACCGGTATGGAACTTGATAATAATAGGCACCATTGTCAAAAATAAACCTTTTGATTCATTTTAGTTGTATTTATTTTATGTTACATGCTTGCCTTTCTTCTTGTAGAAAAATATAAATGATATACACGGGAGACTCTAAATTTTAAGGTATTTTTTTGTTTTTTGTTTTCTTTTATTACAAATAATTTATTTATCAATGTATAGGAGCAAAGTGGAAGAAACACAAGTAATAGGGGAAATCAAAAGATGAAATAAGTTTCTGGTACAAAGTTGATTGTGCAAATTGCATATGGGATGGTAAAGTAAAATTTTATTTACTTAAAATTAAAATTATACTATTTTTAAAAATAAGTTCCAATTAATCAGTAATTTTCTTTGTTTTTGTCTTTGTCTTTTTTTTTTAGAAAGATAAAGATTCCGATGAGTAGCCTGACGTTGTTAAAGTTTGAAAAGTATCACGATAAAAGCCAAATGAAAGTTGATCTATTCCAAATGGAGAAGAGATAATGGTATGGAAGTTATAGTCAAATTAGTTTTTTATTAAAATTTAAAATTACTTTACTAAATTTTCAAATTCTATCTAAATATATAGAATAAGCTTCAAGAAGAGGGAGAGAAAAACAAATAAAAGATTTCATCTTCACCTCTACCACTTGTTAAGCATTTCGGTCTTGTCTTAGAAAGAAAGTCAAGCTATTCACGTGGTTTAGGTGTTAAAGGGATAACATCTAAGTCCCGAGAAAAAATGAAATTCTAGCTGAAGCTGAGGCTACAAAAAAACATGCAAGTGATTAAGACAATGAAGTTGTAAGACTTACTGAAATCACAAAACCTCAAAATAAGCAGATTCAAGCTCAAGATGCAGCTATTGAGAAGCAAGCCATGGAAATGAAACAAATTTTAGCTGTTTTTGCACATTTGGCAAATAATGGAGTAATTCCTAATTTGTTACTCAATGTTTATGCCTCAATTGGAGATCCATCAAGTGCCACAATATCAAATACCCCAATTACTCATGTAAGATAAATTTATAAAATCTAGAATAGTTGCCATCACTTCTTATCATTATTATTACATTATTATAAAATGTTAGTACTAAATTTATAGCTTAATATTTTATAAACTAATTAATTGATTCTTTTTTTATTTATTTTGTAGGAAACAAATCAACAGTGAACCTCATCTCGAAGAAATAGCCAGGAAAATTTACATTGGAGAGTTTTAGCTTAAATTAGTACATAGTAATTTGGGATAATTGTAATACGTATAATTGTTTTGGATATTAAATTTTCCAATTTTATATATTGGAAATTATAATTTTGTACATTTTGGCGATTTTTATATATTTTTATATATACTACTAATTTGTGTGATAATATCTTAGCACTAAAAATTCATATCATTTGTGACAACTTCTATTTTAAAGCCACCAATGCAAAAAATTTTATTGATTAAGCAATTAAATTGTTAAATTTAATAGTATTATTTGTGACAACATGAACACATTAGTGATAAGTTTATTGTAAGATATAATCTTTATTTGGTGACAACATTATTGTAACATATAACTTCCGTACTTGTGACGAAATCTATTAGACAATATAGTCACTGATGCAAATTTCTTTTACCACTAAAGCAACTCCATTTTTGAATTGATAGTATTATTTGTGACAACAATAAATACAATAGTGACAATATTTTTTGTAAGAACAAATTTCTATCTTTTGTGACAAATTGTTGTTGACACTTTTTTCTTAATTATTAGTGACCAAGTAATGGACACTGATATTTGTTATTATTTTTGTGACGATAATGTTGTCACAATAAATTGAAACAATGTTACGACTTTATTTGTCACTATATTAAATTATTTGTGTCGACAAACTTGTTATAAAAATGTACAATAATTGTGACCATATAATGTTGTCACTAATTCAATCATTTTTAGTGTCGGTATAGGTTTTAGTGTTGGAACTTTTGTCACAATAAATTGACGTTCTGTTACGAATTTATTTATCATTATTTTATATTATTTGTGTCGACAAACTTGTCATAAATATGTTAACTTATTGTTACCATATAGTTTTGTCACATATTCTATAAGTTTTAGTGTCGATACTTTTGTCACAAAAGTATTTCATAATTGTGACCATTTTCTTAAATTAGTTACTGTTTTATTAGTGACGGAGGTATTTGTGATGGGAGGTGATGACTTCAAAAATTTGCCACTATTAATAATAGTGACTAATATTACTACTTTCAGTGACAACTTTTCCTTTCAATAAAAATACAATTTCTTATAGTGATATAATTTTTAGGTGGCTAGTAAATTTTATACAAGTTATCTCCCTCTTCACTATTACTAAAATCATCTTGGAGATTTCACCTTTATCAACAACATGCATTAGGAATTTATGGTGATTATCCCTTTTGCATATTGGCTATGGAAATATCTTGTAACTCCAGTTGATCTCTAATATCACCAAACATCATATTCTTGTGTTCAAGCTATTGTTGCACACCTTAAAGCATGGACCTATCATCCTTACTTCCCTCTTTAACTCTGTCATAATCAGACATGCTTGAACTTTAAAAGAATATTAGTAATAACCTTATAGTAAGCCCTTATGTGTTTCTCTCATTGAATGTTACTTAATTTACTCACGTTTCACTCTATATTTTTTTGGCTTTCTCCATTGATATTACTTACACACTCTTGTCTTTTACCACTTACTTTTCCCTTTTGATTCTTTATTGAACTAGACAAAATAACTAAGGAATAAACTCACTGTATTCAATCAATCTTGAATCTTAAGGGAAGAAAGATCAAGTAAGCATCTAATAATGAAATAAAACAAAAAAAATCAAAATATTACAAATGATTTGAAGGGATTATGGAGTCCACTTAAATTTGTATTTGGAAAAAAATCCCAAATTTCAAATATGTTAGGAATCTGTTCAGCAAAATTTAAAGTTGTACTATAACGAAATTAAACTTTTCCAAAATAGGTTAGGAAAGTATAATGGTAGAAATATTCTTTTCCTAATAATTGTTTTTTAATTTGAATATTATATTGCTATAATAGAAGCTAGTACAACATAGAAAGTGGTTCACGGCCTAGAAGCCTCTAGGAATCATTACAAAAAGTTAGAAGAAGTAGTTACAAGGAATAAGAACAAAGTATAACTAAAAGCAAGAAAGAATGCATAAAGTTTCCACCGGTTCTTCATATTCGGAGTAAGCGATAGATGAGCATTTTTAGCATAAATATGTGATCAAGTCATGTTGATAACTCTGTCAGCGAGAAGATATTTGTCTTCCATCTTATCCCTGAAACATCGATTGTTTCACTCCTTCCATATACAATAGATAGTAACGGTAAAGGCAGCTTTGAGTAGGGTTAAGTGTGGTTGCCCTTCCTTCTGTTATGAATAACTCATCTTAGGACACATTCCCAGTTATAATTGGGGTGAGAGATAGGGAATAAATGCAAGATTCTACCCAAATTGCTTTAGTATAGCTACACAGAAAAAATAAATGTTCCCCGTCCTCTATAGCCAAGCTATATAATGAGCATGAAGCATCAATTGTACCATTCAATTGCCACTTGGTTTGAAGCCTATTTTAATGGCGAGCCATGTTATAAAGGAGGCCTTGGGACATATAGTATGTTTCCAAAGTAAGTTGTACCAGGGAACATATGAGGAATTAGCAACGAAAAGTTTGTAGCAAGACTAGTTAGTAAACATAACATTCAGATTTAGAACCCATGAGATATAATCTTTAGAACCAATATTTGGGAGGCTCGGAAAGTAGTCCACAAAGGAATGAAAACCTCAAAAATTTGCTTGTCACACCCATTGACAATCAAGGATGAAACCTTTGTGCCAAGAGGTATTCTGGTTTTGAGGCTTACGAAGTCAAGAGAACGAATGAGGGGTTTTGTACCAAATCTAGGTTTTCTCACCATTGCCTATTTTGTGCTTAAGATATAGGTAGATGATATCTCGTAGCTTCATCGTCTATTTAAGTATCCAAGAACCCTCCTAGGAATAATCAACTTGCTAGAAGTTATAGTGCTTCATATAATGTTCATGAATCCATTTAGTCCACATTGCCTTATGATTATTGTATAACCTCCATAATTGTTTACAATTAATGGCATTCTACATAGTAGATACCGAAATGATCCCTAAGCCTCCGTGTTTTCTTGGGAAAGTTACCTCACTCCATTTAACTCTGGCATGCTTGGAAGAATCGACAGTACTAGACCAAAGGAAGTATTTGTTTACCCTATCCATCTCTTTAATGGCTCGTCTTGGCAAAGCAACATGAGCTGTCCAGTGGACACATAAGCTTTGAGGACAGATATGATTAAAGTGAGTCGAGTAACATGGGAAAGGAATTTGTTTTGCCAAGCCATCACTTTAGATTTGACTTTTCAATGATAGATGTGCAATGCTACAACTTAGGCTTAGCATACATAATTGGAACCCCCAGATAATGGAAAGGAAAGGGGAAATATTAAGCCCAGTAGTTCGTTGAATATCTTCATTAATCCTCACATCTTTAGAGATCACCAGGCTGCTCTTCGCCATATTCATTTTAAGACCTGACCAATCAGCAAAGAGGGCTAACAAATGCATGATTTAATTGTTTGAAGGAATTTCAACACCACACAACAATAAAAGATCATCAGCATAGAGGAGATGAGTGAGAGAAAGCTCCTTACATCTATAGTGAAATTTGAAACTCCCATTACAAGGGAGTAATTTAGTAAGAAGTTTGGAAAGACCTTATATAGCAAGGTTAAATAAGTAAGGAGAATGAGGGTCACCTTGCCTAATACCTCTCATTGGTTTAAGTGGAACTAAGGGGGTGCCATTGACCAAAATGCTAAGAGAAGAGGAAGTAATGCAGGACATAATCCATTGAACAAATTGTGGAGGGATGTGAAGTGCTTCAAGACATAATTGCATGAAATCCCAACGAACAGAATCAAAGGCTTTGAAAAAATTGAGCTTCAGAAAGCAGCTGTTAAGTTTTTTTCAAGAATTATAGTCTTTAAGCAAGTCTTGCAACAGTAAAATGTTATCACCAATGAATCCATCAAGCATGAAGGCACTTTGTGCAGGATTTATAATGCTTGCTAAGACAAACTTAAGTCTTTCAGCCAGTAACTTGGAGATTACCTTATAAATGGTATTGCAGCAAGAGATAGGGCAATAGTCACTCATAATACTTGGATTAATCTTCTTCAGGACCAAACAGATGTATGTGTTATTGATTTCTCTCAGCATTTTTGAAGATAGGAAAAACTCCAAAACAGCCTCTGTAAAAAGTTGTCCTGTAATGTCCTAAGTCTGCTAAAAGAAGAAAGCCGAGAATCCGTTAAGTCCTGGAGACTTAGAAGGATGTAGACTAAACAACACCCTTCGTATATTATGAGGAGTAAATGGAGTAATCATAGCTTCTTTGATGTCTACGTCTATATCTTGATTAAAAATTATGAGTATAGAGGAGTTGGGAAGTGAGGAATCAACAGTTCCCATCAGTTTAACAAAATAATTCCTGGCTATCCTTAATAAGTTGTTCAAATCGACATGCTCTTACCCTGCAATATCAAGAAGCTTGGAGATCTTATTAATATCTCTTCTAGCTAGTAAGGATGAGTGGAAAAACAAAGTGTTAGAATCCCCCTCTTTTAATAAATAATTGTTAATTGATTCTTTTCTTTTTTTTTATCACATGGATGTTCTTGGTTCCCTTATTTATAGATTCCAAAAGATATTAAATAAAAAAGGAGGACACAAGGAGAAATGCAAGAAAGAAATAATGAAGGAATCAATATATGTAAGAATAAGAAAGAAAAATAAATAAAAGATAGTAATTGTAGAACCAAAGCTCCAATACTAAATTGATATGAACCCCAATGCTGATACTTGAAAACCTAACACACTTAATTTGTAATCAAGCTGTAAAGAAGCTAAGACTAAATTGAAGACAAAAACTTAACCTATAATTATATAAAATCATGAATCAAAGGTATTAGAAGAAATCTTGACCATTGTTACAACAAATTAGAACTAAGATTATAAGATGAATTGAATTCCATAAGCAAATTTCTTAATAAGATCAAAAAGTTTTTTGAGGAACCAAACAAAAAACTCTCACAATTATATTAATGATCAAAGATTTCATTACAAGTGAAAAGAAATAGTTATTAAATAGTAAAAGATAAAACGATAGTTTCCAAACTTAAACAAAAACTAGAGTTTCGATTATAAATGGTCTAAGTTATAATCGTGGACCAAGACATACTGTCTACAGACATTATGGGGGCATTAAGCATTGTTTAAAATATGCTTGTTTTTAAGATCTTGTCTTTCTATATCTCTAAGAAGTTGGACACGATTTTAATTATGCTCGCCGATCTCACTATAACTTTTTGAATTAGTAGACAATCTTAGCCACACTTGTGGCTCAAGACCATATATTTTTTATAAAAAAACTTTGAAGATAGACATAATCTAGGCTGCACTCGTGTTAGAGATTTTGTCTCACCACTAACTTGTCTAACAAGTTACATAAACTGATATGTTGTCATATTAGGGGCCTTATTCACATTTAAGACTTCTCCAACCTTAGCTTAAATTAAGTTAATCAATGCTCTTCCTTCAATTTGGCCTGATTCTATACATGTAGCCACTTCCTTCGCCACCTCATTAAATGATTCTTAAAGCCTTTTCTTCCTTATTCACATAATTGGTCTAATTTAAAAACTTAAAGGATCAAAGAAAACTTGATTCCCATCATTTGTTGTTAAAAATATAACTCAAGTGGAAGTATGGAGTGGACAAAGACCGATTATAAAAGACTTCAGAACTTCTAGGTGTATTACATATGCCCATATCCCAAACAAAAGATGAGAAAGCTTGATGATAAGAGAGAAAATATTATTTTAATTAAATGTTATTAGTTGCAACATAGTCTTTGATAAAGATGCAAATTGGTCATAGGATGGTGTTAAAGAGCATATTCCAATAGATTTTGATAATGATGAGGAAATGAAACATCCTTTGTTGAATGAGCAACAACTAGAAACACAAAGCTCGCTTAGTAGCTAAAGGCAATAAGAAAGAATTCAGTGTGGACTATAAGGAAATTTTTACTCCTTCTACATAATAAGATACTATCAAATTAGTGATTGCTTTCACTGTTTAAAAATTGTTAAGTCAAACTTCCTTCATGGAGACTTGGAAGAGTAGGATCTTTTAGACAAGTTTCAAATGAAAAATTATAATCTTGTTATAACATCCGTATAAAAAGGCTTTTAGTTTTTGGAAGGGTATTGAAGGAGATTATGTTGATAATACACTTTTCAAGCAAATAATGGTAGATTAATATATTTAACAATAACCAACATGATATAATTCATTATCACCAGGTTCGTAAACAGTCCAAAGGAGAAACATACCTTAGTTGCAAAACATAGCGACTATGCTAGGGATCTTAAATAAAAAGAACACATTTAATTGTATTTTTATGTTGGAACTGCATGTAGTTTCATGGTATTCAAAGAAGCATTCAATCATAACTTTGATTACTATAGAAGTTGAATTTGTAGTAGCAGTAAGTTATGCTCGTCAAGAATTCGTATTTTTCTTAGATTTGTTTGCTTTAGTAAGAAGAAACTATTTTTACAAGAATTGGTGGGTCGAGTCACGAGTGCCATGCAAGCGAGACTGTTGCGCCCTGCATTACAGTCCAGGTCAAGGTTAAAACACTAGACTGGACTCAGAAACCGCAATATCAAACTCACAGGAGCGCATCGGGCCATTGGCAACTTTTAGTATTGTGTGAGCTTATGTTTAGTTACTCCTCCTTCAGTACCACAGGTCTGAACAGACACGCTCATATACCTTTCTTCCCCGCAAATGGGGGAAGTTATGTAACTTCGAGAACAAGTGGGGTCTATCTAGCATAGGGAAATGATGGATTACGTGCCACACCTGAGGAGTGACAACCAAATCTAACTTACAGGACGAAAAGTGAGGGTGACATTTCATTCTGACGAAAAAGATGCCCCTGACTCGGAGAGGGAAGGTGGACAATCGTTTCCAAACTCACACATGAATCAACTTTTACTGGTAGATTGTGTACACGAGATAACTGGATCTGCTTCTTTTTTTAATATTATTGTTATCATATCAAAATTTACCAAGCTAGCATATTAAGTTATTAAGACTAAATTGATATAGCATTGACATATCATATTATAATCTAGAAATTTAGTAAGTCGCTATTTGTTTCAAACTAAACTAATTTATTTAATCGATTCGTTCTATGACAAAGTTGTTCCAAAGAGGTGGGCAAAGCCTCACGCATCTAACACGTGAGAATATTCCAAGTTAGTGATAGCCACTAAAGGAACTAAAGTGGCTTTGCCACTTTAAGAACACGCTTTAGGAGTTTAGCTCGTTACCCACCACATAGCATTTTCCTTCCTTCTCTTAATCCACTAAACTTCATTTACATGGATACCCAAAGGCACCGGAGAATCAGACTAAGGTTAGTGTTTGTACACTTTGTGTTCTTTCGACAGGCACATGTGTGTAGCTTGACTACATATCAAGAGCATCTTTAGTCATCAGAGACACCGGATTCCTAGTTTTATAAATAATGGCAATTTGCAGGTGCAATTTCTTAGACAGAGGAGGACTAGGGACAACCTTGACACCCAAGTGACAAACATTCGTTGCTTGTCGTGTACACGTGACTAAGGGACTTTTACAATTTTGTTACTATACCGTGTAAAGGAAATACTTGCTCCAAAAGAAAGCACAAATATACACAAAAGCAAAGCTTAGCTTATGATTTTCTTTTGTTCGAGCAAGATAGCATTAGCAAATTGTGCACAAAGAAGGAAGATTCAGGGTGGTACGTAGTTGCCACTTTAAAAACTTATCTTTGTGTGTTTAGGGTTGATGGTTAGCCAATAAAATAAGATTTAGGTTCCGTGAGAGATGGGACTTAGAGGAAAGGATACGCCAATAATTAAGACATGAAAGAAAGAAGGTTAAAAGAATTTCAATGTCGGCCCACCTTGAAGCATTTATATAAAGCAAAAGTTGTCTCTTTTACGTTACCTAATTAATGTGGATAGTGGGTGTCTTTAAGCCTTTTTACATCCCCTAGACGTGTAGAGATTCTGGCCCCTGTTGAGCATTGTAGAATCATTTATATGTTGGTGATGATATGTAATTAGAGATCATGAAGTAACAGAGTACTAAGACATCATGATTAAGAAGTCTTCAAATCAAGCGAAAAAGAAGTTATGAGAGCCCTTGTTTTTGGTATACTCTGCTGTTAACCATTTCCAATCTCAAGCATCTTATAGACGAGAACAAACAGACGTATATTATCATCCACAAATGTAACTAAGTCCTTCAGAATCCATGCTCCATTGGCGGCTACCTTAGTGGTGATCATGTACTTCATAGGGCATGGACACTCACTTGGCCCAAAGTCACTATTTTTCCTTTACACATCTGTCCACTTTTGTTTTCTTCCTCTTTTCTATGATTCTCAATTGCTAAGCTGACAAGGCAACATCCTTGCTCAGGCTGGCAACTGCAATTAATTCGTAAGCTGGCCAGAAACTAATGGTTTTATAATTTAGAGGAAGAAATGTTGTGTTTACTTAGTCGAGATGTGCGCAAAATAGGCAAAGATAGGAGGTAGCATCTTTATCTATTCTTCGATGTTCAGGAATTACTAATATCAAAAATGGTTATTCCGTAGGCTTTTTTTAATCAAACAAAGAATACCTAATTATTAGGAAACCAAACAAGCTATTAATGGAAGAGAAGGCGAAAACATTTTCATTAGTGCAACCTTAAAAATTCCTGTGGAAATTTAAAAGAGGTCCATTAATATATACAACTTACAGGTATACATACTGATCATAGTTACAGGTATATATATATATACTAGTATTTTTTAAAATTGTCACCTCATATCATTAGACAATAACTGTATTAGGTTTACTCCAAATTTGTCAAGTATTTATGGTAAAATGATGGGCTATTAACATAATACATATTGCATCAAATTGTTTTGTAATTTTTATATTGAAAAAATATAAAACTAGATGGTGAGTTTTAGAGCAACCGAAAAAGTTGTTCTTTTGTGATCTTGTGGTTACAAGTTCAAATTACGGAAACAATCTTTTTATAAAAATATAAAAAGAAAGTTACGTATATTATGACCTTATATTGGTACGTGAAAAACATACAAAACTAACCGAGTGCTCTCTCTGTTTACGTATACATGTAATCTGTATGGCAAAACTTTATGGATTGATCGGTTGGAAGCATTGACCAATTGCAGCTTTCTTTACGTGAGAAAATTGTTATACTATTCAATAATTGATGCTGTGGATGTTGCTGGGATCCGTCCGTCTTGAACTGGGAATAGACGACAGACGTACCAAAGTTTTGGGATTTGGTTACATGATTGAAGAAGGAAAGGAAGTTAACCATGCTAATTCATACTGCAGTGGATTAAGATTATACAGTAGTTATAGTAAATAAATAACTAGGTAATAATAATTGAAATTTCCCTTTTAAGGACGGTTCAATTGGTAAGCTCACTCTTCAAATAATCTTTAAAATTAAGAATTATGAGTTTGACTTAAAACTTTTTTATCACTTCAATTTTAATTTAGTATAACTATTTGGTCCCTGCTTCAGTGACTAGATCTAGACTTAGAGTCTTTCAGATAATATTGGATCATCCAACCTAACACTTCTATTATTATTAAAAAATACTTTATTGTATTAAAAACTAAAAAAACTAAAAATATTAAATTAATTTTTAATGAAATTTGCTATTGAAATTATGTTAGAATAATCATCTATACTCTATTATGTGTTTACCAATTAATTATGTAATAACTAATGTTAAAAAATTTAATATTATAATATAATTTTAAATAAGTGACCAAATGAATATTCATTTCTTTTACCTTTTGTATTACAAGATTCCATAATTCAAGACTTCCATTTGCACTTCAAATAGGCCCACTTCCCAATCAGCTTATTTCAAAGAGAATATAAACTGAACCAAAAATATGACTATGACACCCACTCCTCCACCATCAGCACCGCCTCAGTCACCACCAATCGCCGCGTGGCACTTTAACAGCGCCGCCGGAGAATGCCGTCAGCATAAGTCGAGTTTCGCATTATAAGATGACACAATAAATAGTGTATTAGGTAGCGTGGAGTGGCGTACGTTAAGAGTGATGAGAGGTGCGCATCTTATGCTTCTTTTATTTTATTTTGTTTTTCATAAAGTCTTTTACTAGTTGGCTTTGCTCAGACAGCGACGTTAACGGGTTGACTGTAGCGTTCAAAAACAAAAGAAGAAAAAGAAAAAGGTTTTCTTTTTCAGCCATTATTAGTTATTGTTGATTCTGTTTCTTTTATGTTCTTTGTTGAAAGAAACACGGATGGTGTGGTGACGTTCATTTCAACAGCCAACTTGTTTGTATTGGAAAGGATGCCATGAGCTGCTTTTAATTGGTTTTTCTTGCTCTGATTACTTCTTGAGAGCGATCTTTTTTTGCGAGGTTACTTTGCAGTAGCTTAGCTTTAAAAACTTGGGCTTTGGTTTGTTCCTCTTTGTTTTGCTCCCACTAGCTAGTTGGGAAGTGAAAGAATTTGAAGTTGGCCCCTAAAGGATTCACTGGAGTGTTTTATGAGGTTAGTAGTGAAAGGCTAATGATTTTTGAAACTCTTTTGTCATGTTGGATGGGCTGGTCTTGTTCTGGTGCACAGCTTTTGAAGTTTGTCAAAAATGGAAATCTACGGTATTCATCTTGTACAAAGGGCACAATTTGGTCTTTTCTGATCAAACTGTTTCTGGGTTTCTACGTTTTAATCTAAAATAACTCCATTTACAGTTTCTTCTGTCCTACCCTTCATTTTAGTTCCAGCTAACCTGCAAAAGGGTAGTTAATGAGTGATGTAAAGTGATTGAAAGTTGGAATAACTGTAGCCTTTAGGTTAGATTGAGCTTCTATTAGTACAAGATTCAGTATGCCTTGAAAATTAATGCTTTTCCTGGTGTAGATTGTACCACTGCACAGAGAAACTTTTGTTTTTTTTGGTCCTGATTTCCAAGAGGGCTTAAGACTTTCCCATCGTTCGATCACTTTTAGATTTACTTTTACTAGTGGAGGACTTCGCCACATACTTTTAACTGATGCAATCCAAATTATTGAGTTTCATGTCTGTCACCTCCTCGTCTGTCCTCTAAACAAGTTCCAAATTTTGGAAAGTCACAGAAGTTTGTGAAGACGGTTCCGAGTTGATAAATGAGGAGCAAAACTATGGCGTTGATTGGCCTTGATCTATTACCAAGTTAAACAATTGCTTGAGTTAGATTAGGATATATTTCCGATACATGACGGATAGTCTCTATACCGAGAGTTGACTATGATTCATCACCTTCTATTGTCTGGCAAACGCTAATAAGAGTTTGATGCAACTCGTTGACTGCAATCTTTTAATCTACTCTTTACTAAACATGTCTAATCTTTTTCCCATTTCCAGCGTCCCATTTGTTGGAACATGAGCTCTTCGTCAACTCAGATAGCTGCTGTGAGAGGAATGGGTATCTATGAGCCATTCCACCAGATTAGCTCATGGGGGGGCACATTCAGAGGTGATGGAAGTCCGAATATAGGTTCATCCACAATTCCAGAGATGGATGGTTCGCCAGATAATAAGGTGATAATGTGCTTACGTTTTTAGATCATGGATCATTACTCATGATAATTGGAGATATTATTATTATTATTTCTAACCTATAACTGAATTTTGTGATTGAATTTCCCTAGATTGAATATGTTT
>JAOQMM010000006.1:6764511-6777006 GCA_027563515.1 Erythroxylum platyclados
ATTGAATTTCCCTAGATTGAATATGTTTCTCCTGAATTGGAATCTTCCAGAAGCGATCATGAAACAAGCAGACCTCCTAATAAGGTGATGGAATTTCATTCATCTTACTTTTTTTTTGCTTCTTTTAATATCCTTAAGTTTGTATGGTGAAAAAGTCTCGCATATAAAACACTGTACAACGGGAAACTAAACTAAATTATTACTTTTTCTTCTTACTGGGCTGGAATGTTTTTTTCTATTCAATAACAGAGGAAAGCTTTTTTCTTCTTTCTGTCAGATGGAAGAATTAATAAATGGATTCACGATGCTGTCTGAAACTTCTATACTTTAAATTTCTTCTTGCATATTCAAGAGATGTCCAACGAATGTTGTCAACTGTTTAGAAATGATTATTATTTTTCCACAATGATGTTTGTTGTACGCTTACACTGACACCTAACTGGTCTTTATTTTGGTGATGAGCCTATTTGTCTTTATTCTGAAGTCTCTGATCCTTTTTGTTTTCAGTTTTTTTCCAAGTATTGGAAGATAATAATATTTAGTAGCATAAGAAATAGCAAATACATTATTACTACCACTTCTTCAAGATACCATGAGTACTAAATTTCCGATTGCCATGAGGGAGCTGCCTTTAACATCTAATATCTTTTTTCCATTTGATCTCCATTCTTCTGTCTTCCAAGAAGAAAGAAAGGAAAGTAGCATTTTGATGTTTTTACTATTATACTAATGCACATTTTTTGTTTGCAGACACAAAGACGCTTGGCACAAAATCGGGAAGCTGCTCGTAAGAGTCGTTTGAGAAAAAAGGTAAGAGGTTAACCTGTTCCCTTAGAACTGTGTGCCAGATGAAAGTGTTCTGCATGTGGAGATAGATAATTATACTTTAATGTTGCTTCCTAGGCATATGTTCAACAATTGGAATCAAGTCGTCTGAAGTTGGCGCAGTTGGAGCTGGAAGTGGAGAGAGCTCGACAACAAGTGAGATTTAATTGATTTTTACAGGCATTTCTTTACATAAATCCTTGGAGATACCAACCATCTAATGGTGAATATCTCACTGCAGGGTATATATATAAGCAGTGCATCAGATACTAGTCATTTAGGATTGCCTGGAACTGTAAATTCAGGTTGAGATTTTTTCTGATGGCACACACTGTTTAACATATCACATGTCCTTATGACTCCCCATTTATTATGTTATTGAAATGTTTTTTATTTTGAATTTGTAGGAATTGCCACATTTGAGATGGAATATGGACACTGGGTAGAGGAGCAACATAAACAAATTTTAGAACTCAGGACTGCGTTACAGGCTCATATAACTGATGTCGAGCTTCGTATACTTGTAGAAAATGGCATAAATCACTATAACAATCTTTTCCGGATGAAAGCAGATGCTGCAAAAGCTGATGTCTTCTATCTCATTTCTGGAAAATGGAGAACATCAGTAGAGCGCTTCTTCCTCTGGATTGGAGGATTCCGGCCATCAGAACTTTTAAATGTATAGTTCAGTGTTGGTCGATTGTGATGATTATGGCCTCTGTGTTATTGGTTTCATTTAGATTGGTTAGGAGCAGTCTGTTTTCATATTAGGATGTCATGGCATTATTCAACTGCATTTGTGAAAACTTGTTCTGCATCTTGTTCACTTCAGGTCAATGTGAATTATAACTAATGCAAGTAGTTTTATACAACATATCAAAGAAAACAGACTGCTTCAAATTTTTATGTGGCCTGACATTACAAACATTGGGGTAGTTCAGAACTTTTACTCGGACGCGCTTGAGAATATTGTTCTGATATTTGCCTAGTTCTTATCTTTTTTTTGGAAAATAGTCTAGTTCTTATCTTTGTTTTTGCAGGTTCTTATGCCCCAAATTGAGCCATTGACTGATCAACAGCTTGAGGAAGTCAACATTCTTCGTCATTCTTCTCAGCAAGCAGAAGATGCTCTTTCACAAGGTATTGAGAAACTTCAGCAGACTCTGACGCAGAGCATAGCAGTTGATCTAATGGGTGCTGGGAGTTACAGAGCTCAGATGGCTTGTGCAATAGAGAAGTTGGAAGCAGTGGAGGGTTTTGTGAACCAGGTAATAACTAATTTCCTTCCAATAAGTCGATATGCACTTCATTTTCTTCATCACTCTATGTTGTTCTTTCAGGAGTTTTTTGGTTTTACTTAATATTTTTTTGTTATGATTTTTAGTTTTAGTTTTCTAAGTTTTGTCTTTATTTTTTTAAACAAAAAAAGAAAAAAATCCGCTTTTAGTATCATTGTATTACATTTTTCGTGCTGATAATAATTAAATATATAATTTTATGAATTAATTAAATAATTAATACAATTTTGATCTCTTATACAATATTTATTAACAAATATTATTAATAAATTTATTATATTTTATTAAAATAAGTAAACATTTTTGTAAATTCTATTTTTAAACCGACATCAGTTTATTAATATACAGTATAATTTTTAAAACCAATCTTATTATTTAGAATTAAATATGATATTTAACTATTTTATTTTTAAATTCTTTTTAAAATTTTGAAAATTTAAGATATTTGAAATTTAAAATATATTTATTAAAACATAAATTAGTATAAATTTTAAAATAAAAATATTTTGAAAAAATATTTTCAGATCTTATAAAATAAATTAAATAATTAAATATATTAACTATAATTATGATTAGCATTAGTATATGTAATAAAAAAAATGAAAATAGAAAATCAAAATTAGTTTTTATGATTTTCATAAGTTATGAAAACAAGAAGAAAACTAAACTAAAAACAAAAATCAGAAATTCAACTAATTTTTAATTAAATTTAAAGACAAAAACCAAAAACTGCAAATAAGAGTGGAACCAAACTATGTCCTAAGTTTTCATGTCAAGACCTTTAATTTTCTTAACAGAGTTCTGATGACTGTTGCAAAAGATTAAGACTGTTGATTCGTGAGGAGAATCTATATGAACTGCCTGGATATGTCACATTCTTCGTTTGCCTTGTTCATTAGTATCTTTTACTTGATAAATCTTTGTTGATAGGAAAAAGAGCTGCAACCAAAATAACCAAAGGAAACTGATATAAACCTCGTGGTTTCTTAAGAGTTCTTTTATCCATTCTTGGCTTGTCTTAAAGTATCGGTAATATTTTTGGACCCAAATGATGCTGGTGGCAGATTTATGGTGTCTGCGATTATTTAGTTATACTACCTTAAAACTTACAGCATTAAAGTTGATATAAAGGTTGGCTTTGTTATGTCAAGAGTCTGGTTCTATCAAAATGCTCCTGTTGTTTTGGTCAATTTGCTGCCCTAAAGACTGCCGATGTTTATTCACGTAAAACCTTGCTTAAACCCTTCTTCAGCACATTAATGACGAAAAGAAGAGGATCCTAAATACTTAATTAAGTACCCATTTTAATTGATTGAACAACATAAAACTTATTATGCACAGTAATCAACATTCTTTATTATTATTGTCTATGTTATGATCCATTATTTCTGTTGGCATTCTTTTAGACAACTCCTCCATTCCCACATTCTGTCAACCTTTGCTTCTTTCTGAAAACAGGCAGATCACCTGCGACAACAAGCCTTACAACACATGTATCGTATCCTAACAATACGTCAAGCAGCGAGAGGTTTACTAGCGTTGGGAGAATATTTTCACCGTCTTCGTGCTCTAAGTTCACTATGGGCTGCTCGTCCTCGTGAATCTGCCTAGCTTAGAATAAATAGAACCCCAATGATATAGTGTATCTATGTATATGTTCAGCTTGGACATTTGTGCTTAAGATGCAAAAGACTCGTGTTTGTGGATTGACTTGGGGTCACTCACCATATATGTTTTTGCAAAGCAGGTTCCTGAGGTTGAAATTTTGTAAATAGAATTGGTAGTGGTGCGTGTCTGCAGAGAACTAGGTAGTCAAGTCGATGTAGAATGTATGCTGTATAATTTGATGTTTCAAACGCTGAATTCAGAATGCAGAGTAGGTTTAAGATACTTGGTGTTAAACAGAAGGTGCTTATCATTCTTTAGTGACATTCAGGTGAACGTAATGAGATTGCTGTCTTCCACTATTTGTATGTATCGAAGAAAGGAAGCTAATTGGATTGGAAATGGATGAAATGAAGAGAACTTTTGGAAAGAAATCCAGGCTCTGTCAACAGTTAACCAGATTGGAAATGGATGGGCAAAACGATTGCATGTCGTAGACAATTCGAGTTAGAGACAAAGAGGATCGTCACTTGCAGTTTTCATATTTCTTATTTTCTATCAGCTTCCTGGACTTCCACTTGTTTGAATCCCAACATCAACTTCTGCACGTGCAATCAATAGTTCTGCCCATCCAAAACCGATTTTGCATTTTTCGATTTGGGTGGTCCAGCTGGAGTTTACCATGCAGATTCTGGTTTAATAGGCATCAGGGCCAGCAATCAAATCTACCCCTTATTATAAAATTTCAATTTGAACGCACATTTAATTAAGGGGTTAATTATTAAAAAAATTAAAATTTATTTAATTTTACAATATTAATCTCAAATTTTAAAAACAATGTTAAAATATTTTAATTTTCAATTTTTAATAAAAATAATTTAATATTGTGGTCTTTATTAATATGAACGATGCAATAAGTTACGTCATATTAGTATTTTTGTTGCATTGCTATCATATATTGTAGTTGTGTCATATATGAAATTGATTATTTAATAAATTTAAAATAACTGAAAATTTAGAAAAACCCTAAAATTATTGTAACCCTAAAAAAAACAGAAGAAAATAACTACACTCTTTCAACGTCTCTGACAACATGTCAGTCTACTATCTCCAGCGGCACGTTAGTTCATCATCTCCACAGGCATGCTAGTTACTTCTCCGTTAATTTCCTTGCCTTGCTCGGCTGCTTTCTTAGCTTGATTTGTCTATGATTTCACCATTTGTCATCCTACTCCTTCATCGTCTTTGCTAGTATGTATCTCACAATTGCAGTTTTGTCTTTTTCTTTTTATATCTAGGCCTCGGTTTGGTTAACGGCGGATCATCCATTTTTTTGGTTGATTGATTATATTTAGCTATTAGGCTTGTCAAAACGCTCTTGAAGTTAAATTGGTAATAGGTTGATCAGTTGAAAATAAAAAAACTGCTATACACAAGCATTTTGTTCTACCAGCCAAAATTTAATATATGAAAATACAATTGTACTCTTTTTGTTAATACTTTGTTAAAGGATAATGGGTGAGTGTTTTGTTCTACCAACCAAACCCACGTTTTATTCCTCTTCACAAGTTTTTTTTTAATTAAAGAAAGCAGGAACAGTAACAAAGTTTATTTTTCAAACAGAAAAATTATTAGTAAAAAATAAAACTCATATATTTAAAATAACATAATATATATATTTATATACATAAGAATAAGCGGATAATAATATGAAAATAAAGATAAGATATCCACAATTTCACTAAATTTGGACACTAACATTAAAAAGATAAACTATAAATTTATAATGAAGTTAAATCAACTTTAAACACAAGTTTTTTTAATAAGTATAAACTAAATTTAGAACAAATAAAACGTAACTTTATTTAAATTAGATTGATTTTTTAAATAAAAAACTAATTTTACAACATTTATAACATATATTAATCGGTAAGGAATAGTATTTTCTTCACTATAATATTTTGTACATGTACATTTTAAATAATAGTATATTAACAATTAAATATATTTTGATATTTTCACTTCTTAAACATATACGTATGCATATATATTAACTATGGCTACTTTATATCCCTTTTCCCTACCAGTCATAATGAAATAAGATATATTTTTAAGTCATGCCCTCATAAGTTATTTTGTCCATAAACAACTAATACTAATCAGCTAATTTTACCAAACATCTTTAATAAACAGTTGATCTTATCAGTTGGTCAAATCAGCTAATAGAATCAGCTGATAGAATCAGCTAACAGCTAATGCAATCCGCTGATTGCCAAACAAAGCCCTAATTTTGTTTATGTAATTAAGGTTCACTTCTTTTACAAAACTGTTGTTTGGGATTTGTAAGTTGTTCCTTAAACTGACTGAGTTCTTATCTACCTCAAAGAGCTACCTGAGGTCTACTCCTTCCCTTTTATTTTTATACATTTTACTTTATTGCTTGTGTCATATTTTGTGTTCTTGTTCATTTCATTTTCATTGCTTGGGCCATATTCATCTGCAAACTAACTCAAGTTTATGTTTTTTAGATGTAGCTTTGGTGAAAACCCTATTTGGGTTTTTATGTTCCTTAGCAATTTTTTGTAAATTTAAAGATAAATGACATTATTTAATTTCATAATGTTACTCACTTAAATGCATATTGGTGGAAGAGATTTGTAGTAATTGATGTATGTTATTATGTATCTTAGTTACTGACGCATACTTTTATTCTACTATATGTTGACTAGGAAACTATTGCACCACATTTCGACAATAAGACAAAGGCTCCATACTATAATGATTTTTATTGTTTAAGTTTTCTTAATTACTTGTAGTAATATTTTCTGAGATATTGGTGCTCCTAAGACAAGTTATATCTTTATATATATCTATATCTTTGAAACATAGGAAAATGCAATTGAGAAACATAAAGTCTAAGGGAAACTTTTTTTTTTGTGGTTTAGCCTGTTCTATTTTCTTCACTCTTCAATTCAGAAATACGTATTATTTATTTAATGTTCTTTGATTGGAAGACATGTATATTTTGTTTCATATGGCTTACTTTTTGCAATGAGGAACATGACTGATTTTGGATAGTAAAAAAAAACTAAGAAGTATGCTGGTTGTCCTAAGAAAGTTATATTCAAGTATCTACATTTGCATTAAGTTTCTTTAAAGCAAGTTGACATGGAATACTTTATGCTAATCCATTTGATATATCTATTTGACGAGCTTAGGTCATTCACATTCCATTTCACCATGTATTTTATGTTGTACAAATTACCGTTTTAGTATGGGAAAAGCACGTTGGTTTTAGAAATCTCACTTATACTACCACCAAAAGGATCAAATAAAATGATCGCAGTGTCTTCTTGTAACACAAATACATGCAATATTCACCAAATGCATTTAAGTGAATATGATAAACGGTGACTCCTCAAACCTTAAGTCTAAAGTTGACACCCCAACTTATGATCACTCATATAGCAAAATGTTTTATCTATTTTGTTCCATGGGATACATTTAGCTATTAATAAAGAGCAAACTTCATTTTTTGTGGGTATAATGGTTTTGTCAATTAATAGCTTACTTCCCTACCCTATAAGAACTTGGCATTATTATTTAAATGATTTGAAGGGTCATTTAGATCAACTCAGGAGCTTGCTTGGTTCTCACAATATAGTATTTTGTAATTGGTTTTGTAATCCCCTCTTGGCTATTCACTTTATTTTTTTATGTCATTACCTCTTTATACTTTAATGATATCTTTCTTTGCTTTATAGACTTGGTCCTTCATATCCACTCATAATTATAGGATTTTTATATATCTTTTTAATGTGGAATTAAGGTTTAAGGGACTAAAGCAGTCTGTTAACATATTAAACAACTCCAAAAAAAGTAAGAAAAGCTCACAATTTAAGGTAAGTAAACCTATTTTCAATAATAATACAATAGTCTGCAAGTTGTTATAGATGAGAATGTGCAATTGATGAAAAGATGTTCTTTTCCTTGAATAATTCTTAAGAGATTTATAATGTCATTGACTTTAATATGTTTTGTTGGGAACTAATATTAAAATTATTTGTAATGTAAATGTTGGTAAATTTTGAATTTTATTATGGTGAGGTATTGAAAAGAAATGGCAACAATAAATATCTTAGGGGCAAGACTAAAGGAAGAACAATATTGGTGTTGATGAACTTATTATGCTAGTACTAAAGGGAGTATCAAAAGATAAAGGACATAGATTGTATCTATATTTTACAAACTTCAAGAAGATACGATGAGATGCCTAAAAGAGTTGAGCTTACATCATGATAAAGATATGTTATCGAAGCTTCACCACATGTAAGAATTGAACAACTACAATGTTGAAATCTATTACATATAAGCATGGTTATGATAATCCTCTAATATACGGTAAAGAAATTGATTTTGATATCACCAATAAAGAGGGATTATTCCAAATTTAGGTGGAAAAAGGTAATGAATATTTTGTTGTTATGGAAATGACTAAATTTGAAAATGATATAAGTGATGATGAAATTTATGCAATTGATGATGAAGAATATGTTACTGTGAGAGCAAATAAGAAGAACTATGGGAAGAAGGTATGAGGTGGATTTGAATATGACAATTTTGTAGATGAGGTTGAAAGTAGTGGAAAATGTAGTAATGAAGAGCGAATTTATTCAAAAATTTCACAAAGAGAAGTAAGGGGTTCATATGGCTGATGTAGTGAATATGAGGATAGTAAAGCTAAATTTCAATAACCAATTTGTAGTGATGATAGTAGGTTCGAGGCATTTGTCACAAGGAAGAAAAATATTGTTTTTAATCCAAAAATGGGTATGAAAGATTTTTAATTTGAAATTGGCATGAAGTTTAATGATGAGGTTCACTTTAGGGAAGAAATAAGAAATTATGTGATTACAAATGGATATGATGTTTAATAAGTAGTCAATTGACATATGGAAATCAAATTAGAAGTTAAACTAGACACATTAATATGACTCGATCCATAATCATTGCTAATGTGTGCTTGATTGTTTATACATTTACTATTGTGAAATACTTAAAAAACTCATTTTAGTTCATATTTGATTTTAGGTTCAATTTGGAATCATAAAAGCTAAAATGAGTTAAGAGCACATTCCTTGAGCCAAAATTTTGATGTTCAAACTCAATTACCTTTGTCGAATAAGAAAGAGATGGATTAGGATGAGTATTGGACAAGAAATCATAAGAAGAAGAAGAATTTACCAAAACCTGGCAGATACACAGTCGTGTATATACTTATACGACACATTTTGGACTTACACGATTTTATATATTATGATTGCTTCAATTATTAATTCAATAAACTACATGAAGTCATATGTTTCAAGTGGAAGAATGTTAGAAATAATTCATTTAAGTGACTCATGTGTTAATAGACAGTTAAAGAATTTAATAATTTAATAAATAGGCCTTTTAGTTTTTGGCCCATTATGATGGGGAGTTTTAAAACTAACTAATAGTTGTCAATTTATTAAGGAGATTAAGATTCTATCTATGCGTAATAATAAGTTTCGTCTTCTCACAAAAAATTATCACGAAAGAAATTGAGATAGAAAGTTCAAGGAAAGAGGCAGAGTTAGGAAAAGGAGAATATTGAGAATCATTTCCGCATAATTGCATTATGGACATATGTTGATATTCATAAACTCTGTCTTTGTATTAGAATAAAATTATAATCATGATTGAATATTTGTGAGTTCCATAAATTTCTATATCCTGTTATGTTTATGAAAATTATGCCTACAAAAACTTCTTGCTAAATTTATAGGACACAAACAATTATAGTAAATTTATAAAATCTTAGAAGATATTAGTCTCTTTCTTTTTATCATTTAAGAAGTTAAAATTTTTTAAACCAATTCAAACATAACAAGTAAACAAGCCTCGACATCAGCGTTAAAGTTGGTTTAAGATGATTTCCCTTTACTTTCCAACAATTACTGATATCGAATGGTTTGAATGAATTAACTAAGATTACAGTTAGTAAGTTTGAGTTTTGCAGATCAATTAAGTATTGTGTGCTACCTTTTTCAACAAGCGCCCATGGCCTAATGGATAAGGCGCCTGACTTCTAATCAGGCGATTGTGGGTTCGAGTCCCACTGGGCGTGCAATCCTGTGTTTTCTCATTTATATTTTCATGTTCACGTGAATCTGGATTTGGAGTTTTTATCATTTTATTTGATATACAAAGATGGACGGGTTGTAACGTATGATTACATGTGGCTAAGGTCTGCATATGCCAACTCAGCCGCAACGTTATCGTACAGTCTTTCAACGTATAAAGAAAGAAAAGCAGAACCGTGTCCGTGTGGGACTTCACTGCCATAAATTTTGGACTGATTTGCTGTTTTGCATTTTCATCCATTCCCTTTGCTAACCCCACCTTTTATTTCTTAGTTCTATGTATCAACTTAGATCATTTTCATTTGGTATCAAACCATGACAACACAAGTCCCATTCAGCTGCAACTTACAAGTAAGCCTTTAATTGGAGGACCATCACCACCACAAGACTTCACATCTTCCACCATACCAATCTACCTTCTTCAAATAATGCCATTATTCTCTGCTTTGCAGCCTTCACCCCTAGTTTCCTTTCCTTTTTCTTTATACCATTAACAGCTGCGTGTCTAACCCATGCACAGGTGAGTGTGATAGTCAAGATTGTTGAATTCATGTATATTCAAGTAACATGTCAAATTCTCTCCTGGTCATAATCAAGTAACATGTCAGCTTTCAAATATTTACCAACGTGGCTCGCTCCTATTAGCATGTTGTGAGCTAAGGTGTTTATTCCGTGCTATTCACGATATTTTAAAAATTAGATTGAAAGTTGAACCGATAAGATACAATATTTAAGGTTTAGAAGGTTTAGTATTAAACTACTATAAAATTAGTTTAAGATTGAATACAAATAAAGGATTTAAAATATGATTGAAATAGATTCTCTTTACCTATCGAAAAATTTAAAGTTTAATTGAAAAAGAAATTGTTAAAATAAAAATTAATTAATTAATTTTAGTTTATAAGAATTTATTAATTAATACAAATCGATTGATTAATTAATAAACTGATCGATTTTTAATAACAAGAATTATTAAAATGCATCGAACTGAAAAATTAATCTGTTAAAAATTTTGAAGAATAAAACCAATCCAATGAATCAAATTAGTTTACTTTTTAAAGCATTGGTTAACCATAGTGGCCAGCAATGTTCTTTAAATCAGTATCACAATCAAATCACATTGAACTATCCTTTCATTTTCCTCCTCTTAGGCCTCTCGTTAGATATACCCATTTTATTACATGCCTAAAAGCAATAGAGAGCTATAATTGTATTATTTTTTTAAATGATTAGTTCATAGTTTGGGACTCGCCACATGACTTGTACAATTTAGAAATACCTCCCTCTTTTTGAGGAATAAAAGGCATCGATAGTGGCAAGGAATCCTGAAGTTGGTTCCTTGTTTTGTTTGCTGTCGGTCTAGTTGAACCAGAAAACTAGGATTGAAAAAGTTTAGTTAAAAGGTCATGAGATATAGGTCCAGATATAAAGCATAAGGTAGACACAAGTTCGATAGTATGTAACTTTACCTTTATGTAATGATAGAGAAGTTGTTTACGATGAAAATTAAATTCTTAACGGTCACAAATATATGCGTAAGCGGAACCATCACTAGCTAACTACTAGTAAAGAAAATCGATGCCTCTTATTGGTTGACCATCAACCTCACTCTATTCATCCAAATTAGAGAAGTGTGGAAAAGCCACGACTTGGCGATAGATACATACACAATACAACGTATAAGTTGTGATCGAGATTAGCAATCTGTGGATGGAAATTGATAGGTTGATCAGATTTGGTAGGTAAGTTATCCATTTCTTGTACACGTGTGTGTGTCTGTGTCTGCATGCACACATCTCTACTTTCACATAGTTTCGTACATACAACAGTAAGAAGCGTGGAGAAAGGAGAAGTTAGATGAAGAACAAAGTTAGATAGGTGCAGCCATTGAATATCAAGGCTCTTAGGTCATGTCAATATGATGCGTTCGTGGCCTATCTATCTACCATCGGGGTCTCTCCTTTGGACAAAATTTGTCCACACGTAAATGTAATCCACACGTAAATGTGAAATAATTGAGGATATTCTCGATCCCAAATCATCTGGACCATTACCAAGCTCTTCTTCTCCTCAAATGATTGATTAGGTGGGTGTAATGTAGCTACTGTTATGCTACTGTAAACGTGCAATGGGAAGAATGGATCTATTAAAACACCTCTATTTACTTTCTTTCCGTTTTTTCTTTTTTGGTCTCAGTCTAATAAATTACACATAAGTTACAAATTATTAGTAATAGTAATAGAAAATTTGCTGTGCTAACGGTTTGTTCTATTGACAAGATATCCTTTTCAAGAAGAGCAGTAAATGCCTGAGTACTAGCAAGAAAGACGCTTACGCGAGTGGAAGTGATCGATTGTGGAAGAGACTATGGAGATGGCAGATCGGACACCTCGTCTCAATCGCCGCCTCTCCATTTCTAACTTAATTTGGCAAACGATTTGAGCTGAGGCTAAAGGAAAAGTCGGTTTTACCTAAATTGCTATACGTAGTCGTTTTTTAAGATTACTTAGGAACGCTGTCGTATGGCTTGTAAGTGAACGTGTGATTCCACGTATACGAGAGGGAGTCCCTCTCTTGATTGTACCCAAACTTTTTTATTG
>JAOQMM010000006.1:6777106-6790087 GCA_027563515.1 Erythroxylum platyclados
TGAAGGATCTGAGATTGATGAAAGGGAGCTTTCTCAATATGTCTCCACCAAAATTCCGGATAATGAAGCTTCCTTGCAGGGAGTCCCTCTCTTGATTGTACCCAAACTTTTTTATTGTTTTTAATGAATTTTTATTTTTTCAAAAAGAAAAAAAGAAGAGCAGTAAATGCCTAATCTTTTGAATTCTTTTTCAATTTAATATCCAAATTTTTAGAACTTTTAACTTAGTTACTACGTTCTCACAACTCCTATAACTTAGATCTAAATGCTGTCTTCCTTAATTATTTGCTGATGTGACAAATGGAGCAAATTTTTGGTGGATGTGTGGACAACCCGTATGGCTTTGGACTGAAGCCTCACCCTCTAATCCTTATATATTTCTCCATTAAATCACATCCGTAAATAATGGAGGTAATATGTTTTTGTTTTCTTTCCTTTTCCATCCTCTCTCTCTATTAATAACAAAGGAAGGTCACAATATATGTTTTCTTTTGTAAAAGTTGATCAATTAATCAGACATAAAGAACTGTCTTGCAACATCATATAGTCACATCAAATAATTTTTTTGAACTAAAAACTATGGTTAATGGCATTACTAATTTGTTTTCTTAGCAATAGTATTTTTATCAATTTCAGTTTATATATATATATATAATAGGTATTTGTTAATATCCTCCTAGGTTCACGATATGGAAGAATTTTTTGTTGAGATCCATTACTATTATGGTAGGTAGCTAAAATATAACCTAAAACATAGCATGTCTTTTATTTCTTATTTATGGTACAAAAAAAGCATTGTTATATAAATTTCTTAATTATAGTAAATATTTATATATTTTCAATAGTTATAATAATTAATTTATTTAAGAATAAAATTTAATATATTAAGAAATAAATTGACATATAATATTAATATCCAATATTACAATAAGATAAAACAAAAAATAGGATGATAAAACCAAAAATATTTTTATTTGAATATTGCTCACATATATGTATTTCTTCAAAAACTTCCAGATAGTTGCTTCTGCATGAGTACTAAGAAACTAAATTGGAAAAGGGAAAGCTAAGTTGGTTTATATGATTTTAGTATTACTACAAATTGCCATATTTCAGTATCCTCAGCCAAACCTAAATTAGGTCAGTAGCTTGCATATGATAAGGATAGAAATTTGTGTAAACATATCTCAATCAATTTCTAATTTAGGCTAAGAACTTGGCACTGCTAATCACGATCTTTCTAATATTTAATGAAAATTAAGTTACCTAAATGATCAAGTTTTAATTAATGACTCTGAGGTAAGTTCCATCTACTTTCCATTTCAGTGTTGTTGTGATATAAGGGTGTCTTACTATGACTGCCTTTCTAATCCAGCTAATAGTGTTCAAGGTCAAAACCTGAATGTTTTTCTTTGAATTCTTAAAAGTTATTACATTTCTTTCTCGCCAAATTGCAAAAAATAAACAGCTAAAATTATCCTAAAAATAGTGTAATCAGTAGAGCTTATTTATTAAGGTTTTTTACCAGTTCGAAATTTTTTTCAAAATTATTATACTATTAATATAAGTTACATAAACTCCAAATTTGATATTAGATAATACTAGTAAAATGGCACTTGAAAAAAGTCAACTAACATTTTGTATTTCTTGGTTCTAAAACTTATAATTAAGATCTAATCTTGTTGTATCTTCTTTTAGTCTCTCCATGGTTCTTAGTCTTTTTTTAATAGCTAACCAAAGAATAAATGATGCCTTTGAGAGCTTATGTTCAAACCAAACCAATCTATACTAGTGTACTTTTAGTATTGAAGTCCTGAGCAAGACTTATTAGTGAACTCCATTTATCGATTTCTCAACCAGACAATTTAATTACCCTACTTGAGTTTGGTTTGCAATTAGGCAAGTTATTCATTATAATAGTGAAAACTCTGAGACCACAAGACTAGTTATTCATTTGAACTATTTCCTTTACCTTTGCTCAATTTTCTAACATATATTTAAAGCTAGAGAGCTTAGGTACTTTGTGAAGAGGGTTTAGATCGCACCAATTATCATACTAAAAACATGCACCTTTCTTATTCCTTATCTTTTTTTCAATACCCTACACATATTATCCCTTATCTTCAAGGGCCAATTCATAGTCTAAAAACAACTTGTTTTAGCTATAATTTCCAGAAAATTTGTCATTTCATAAAATTAATATAGACCCATTTGACCCAAATAACTCCTTTGTTTTTGAAGATTCTCCAAATTCTCCTAGCATGTTCATTATTTTGATTGGGATTATGCCTAGTTCTCCTTCAACTTTAGACAAGTAAAGCTTAAGTCATTTAACTTTATCTTTTGATGTTTTTAAATCTACACTAGTCCATAAAAAGTTCTTTAAGAGTCTTTCTATAACTTTGATTAGTTCTTTAAGTGCATCAAATGTGAACTGTAATAGATATGTAGATTATAGAGCATATAGTTAATAAGTTTTTTTTGAAAATTAAATTGAATTAATAAATAAGATTTAAGATACAATATGTTTGATCATATCTATCCATTACAAAACAAAATGATCACAATATCACAAACTAGCTAGATTTGACAAATTAGCTAAATATGACAAAATATGGACTATCCAATTCTCCATGCTATTCTGCTTTGTGAGCTGATGTAAGAGTCATTTCTTTGAGAACCAAATGAGAGAAATTTATTATTTCAATGGCTTATTCTCTTATGTATGGTGTCAAAGAGGGGCTAGTAATAGATGAAAGTTAGTCCCTTAGCGTTTGTTAAAATGCCTAGATATTTGAAAAGAAGATCGTTGGTTTGTAGCCTTAAGATTGAGGAAAATCAATCAGCTTAGAGAGCAGCTCTTGTTAATTAATTAAATAGCCCTTGTTTCTATTAATTAATAAACTAGATAGATTATTGAACACTTGTAAATAATTCATTAGAGTCTTGATTAAGTTGGAGTCAATAAAAGATAAGTTGAAAATTTTTAGGGCTTTACATTTATTGTGGTAGATGAACTTGCTCTCTTAATAATATAATCTATCAATTTGGTAAGAAATTCAAGACAACCAATAAAAAGATAAGGAGATATATTATCACCTTACCTCAAACCTTTAGCTTTATTGATCAACTTGGTAGGATCCCTTTTGACAAGTATGCTATAAATGGTTGTAAATTTTTACAGGACTCTCATTGGGTGTTGTTGTTGTTGTTGTTGTAGTAGGATTAATCTCTTTAATCTCTTTTTTTGTCTATGAATTATTAAACATACCAATTTGATATACATTATGTTAAAAATGAATAATAAACTATTATAAATACAATAAAAATAAAGACACATAATAAAAATATTATGTGATCTTATTATCAAAAATAATAATTATATTATGTGAATAATTATATTTAAATAAAATTTAAAAATACGAAAAATACCAAATTTAATTGTAATTTATTATTTAATCACATTTTGATTAAGGCTTAGAATATGTAACATATATTCTATTATTTTAACAAAACTTTCTACATCAATCTTAATCTTCAAATCAAAGATATGAAGCAAGCTTTGCTTTTAAAGATAATCCAACTATTTGTAGATAATGAGCTATAATTGAAGTTAATGATTCCCTCCTAATTTCAAAACTAATAAGACAATCAACATTTGGCTTCGCATTCTCTTCATAATTATACTCAAAACACATATGTTCTAACTAAATATTCTATAAAGAGTTCAATAGTTATTCTTGATAAGATCTTATCTTGCTATATTATTTGACATTATCTCCTTTGTTTTAGATTTATTTTGTTGCTTAAATATGAAAATTAATGTTTGTTTTGTTTTAGAAGATTACAAGTGGAGATTGCATCAAGTTAGGACTTTATTGGTGATGATTACATAATTTGGATAAGGTGAAAAGATTGTTGCAATGGATAAGACTGGTCACTTGAAGAGTTGAAGTTTAACTCGGAATTTCTTCTTATCCCTATCATATAGGAGTTTGAATTTGAATTTGTTTTAAATAAACATCTTTATAAAGTTAGAATTATATTAGGATTAGATCAGAAAATCCTATAAAAGGGACGTTCCTCACAACATAACCGAGTTCTCTCTTTTTACATTTTTCGCAATTCTTTGTCTTTCTTCTATTTTTGTTATTGGAGCAAAAGTCATGTGTTGCTAAATTCAATCTTTCTGATTCAGTGGAATTCGATATTTTAATGGTAATCTTGTGAGGTTTTGTGTTCTTAATTTTATTCATTTTAATTCAAGTATTTCTTGTTTTGAGTTCTCATATTTCATGAATGATTAATATTCGATTAATCTGACAATTTAATTTAATATTGATTATTCTATCACTATCTAGGAATTCAATGATCCGTAATTATTATGAAAAGTTAATACAAGTAGCGAATAAATTATTTACGAATTCCCATATTTAACTTATGATAAACAAGAAAACTAAATTGAATAATTACAGCTATCTCGATTGTTTAATTTAGGGTTAGTCTTTTTCACTAAACTTAGTGCTATTATTTATTTCATATGGAATGCTATCATACTCAGTGGATAGATGATAAGTTTTGGTTTGGATATTGAGTTTGAATCAATTAATTTAAAAAAATTTGAGACTTATTACAGCTATCCTAATATGTTTCGGACTAACTGTTTGATCGTGAAAATATTCTTTTTAGAGAAATGATCAATGTTACAATTAGATGAGATCTTTCTCTTAAATCGGAGTTTGGTAATCTTGACTTTCTCATTTTTAAATTCAGTTGGTTTAATTTATTTTCGTATTAATTTCAGTTAATCAGTTATTTAATCAACCCTCGCCCTCCTATTTACTTTATTACTTGAAATTAAGAAACTAGGGATTTAATCTGATTCCATGACTACTACAAGAAGTTTGAAGAATCAGAATTATTTTGAAGACTTCGACAATCCGACCAGTTTCGACTCATATTTTTGAGAGATACAAATTCTAAGTTACCGTTTGCCTAATGTGTCTAGGATTAATACTAATACTAACAAAATAGGCTATAAATGTACTCCAGGATTAGGGTTGTAAAGAGGGAGGCATGAGGCACAATTTAGGAAAGAAAGAAAATTAAGATTATTTTGAGTTAGATGTATTAGAGTTGATACCAAAAGTTACATGACCATTGCCCAATGTTTGTTATTAAGTGTACGATTTTCCCTTAGTCATATCAATAAATAATGAATAAAGATAATATATACATATTTTAAAAATTTACTTATTAAATTGAAAATTTTGAAAGACTAAACATATGCCTTAGAATTTTTGTTGGTTTGAACCGTAAAAAGCTCTTTTTAAAGTTCTCACTTTTTCTCTTTTCAAAAAACAGGGCAGATATGACTTAATTGGAGTTGCTTTGTCACAACCGGTACACCTGCTTTAATCATAAATGGCAATAATACCCCTGTTTCTCATTTTAAACCTTTTAGTTACTTTTTTGTGGAGTTTTCAAATTTTCTCTTGTGAGTTGAGACCTACAGAATACAGATATAATTGCAAGCCAGGTCTTTTAGGCTTTTCAGCCACAGGCATAATTGTTTTGGTAATAAAAAGAGGGTATTTACCAACTGTTAAAATTAAAAATATTCCCCTTCTTCTATAGGCTTTTCGAAGGACTAAAAATTTAAGAAAAAGAAAAAGAAAAGAAGAGGATTGAAAATATTAGTAGTTCCATAGAAACCACAACTTAATTTTGATAAGTATCTTAACTTGTTACGACGACTCGCCGTATTCAATGAATTGACTGAATCATTTTTTCTTCTTCTCGTTTTTTCTTAAATTTTAGATCACTTATTTTTATTACTCTATTCCTATCATATTTTATGAGCATTCATTCATTCAATTTTTGTGAGTCTTATTTATTAAATGAATGGATACTCATTAAATAGAATAGAAACAAACTAATAGGGATCTGTTCCCCTCTCTTTATATCAACTTAGAACAATTATTATTTCTTTCGTATCATTTTCGTATGTGTAGTGTAAGAGAGGCTATATGGACCATCCAGTTGTATCCTTCTAAGACCATTAAGAAGAAAATGAAACATTCTCTTCAAAAGTGGTTTTCTATGATGCTGAGCTGAATAACATGAAGGGCATGAAAGGGATCGTAGCCGCCGGCGGCAAAATCCAACCACCACATTATGTTTATTGTCGTTGGACCACCTAGCACCAGACATTGTTAAACATACAGATTTTCTGGAAATAACAATATTCAGTAACAAATAATACTTATATCCTCCTTCAAAGTGTTCATATTCTGATTAGCTATCTTATTCAATCTTAGATTATATAATCCGAGTGGTGTTTTGACATTTTTGGGTACCAATTGACAACTACAGCTACCATGTTTGCTTTGCTTGGACTTATTTAGCAAAATTTCACCTTCCCAGAAGAATTCATTGTCAATAGAGATGTAATAACTTTGTTACTTTATTTGTTTTACGGTTCCAGTGATGCAAATACAAAATGAAGCTGTTGTAGTGAATGTGAATCTTCTCATAAATAAAACTGTCCTTGATGCCGACAAGGTGAATTCAACTTTCCATGATGAACCAACCCCATCAATCAACAAACCCCAGACTGAAGTTGACCGCTTATCCATTGTTGTTGGACTCAGGAAAGTATTTGGTCAACAGATTAATATGATTAACTGTGGTGCTCCATACATTAAAGGTAATGGGTTGGCCAAATCAATACCCTTAAAATAATGCTCTGGAAATCTAACAAAGACCAACACACGCTTAAGATGACCCATTCTCCAAAATCCCACGGCCGCTCTCTCTGTGCAAATTTCCATGGAAGAATATCTCATGGTCATGGTCATATGGCCATGGGTCCCCCATCAACTGAGCATAAAGTTTTAGCAATTGGCAGAGAAGCAATGGAAGTTGAAGAAATCTAAAAGGACTTGATTTTGGATACATGTACAAAGAACGTTTTCATTCAGATGAACACAACAAGAACTAATTCTCTTCTAGAAAAGATAAAAACCACAAATTTCAATAAAGGAACAAAAGTCAGCAGCTCGAGGAAGAAGAAGAAGAAGAAGCCAAAAATAGCACTAAAATCTAAAGGAAGGACTAAGATGTAATACGATCAAAGCAGAAAGAAATTAGAGGGTAGAATAAGAAGCAGAATCTCAGTCAATAAACTCAGTCAAACTTCATACAACCCCCAATGAGCATGAACATTCCTCCATCATCATCATATGAAGTTGGGAACTACATATTTAATCATACTAACCCACTTGCCTCTATCCCTCTCCTTAGTCCTTATTCCTAACACAAAAACATGCACTTAACTAAATAACCAATCAGATACAGAAGACAGTTTCCGAAAAGGAAGAAATTGGAATGGCTTTTGTATATCCCATTTCCCTAGTGTCTCTACTTCTCTTCCTCCGTAGCAGTAAATAATAATACTTCTTTACTTGAATATGCAACTTCTTTTTAAGTTCTTTTTTTCTCTTCTTTTCCGTCCTTCAAACAATGAAAATGGCGTATTACCAATCATCCTTTCCTCTCTATAGGAAACACCCATCATTGCTCCCAACAATCCTTTTCAACCTTAGAAACCTGAGCTGCCTAAGATATTCCCTCTCTTCCATACTTCCCCTTTGTTTTATGCTTCTACTTTCTCTTAGTTAAATACGCTCCCCAATCTTCATAACTCTCTCTCCCACTCAACTCCATCGTTCTTGTATTGCCATCTCTTCCTTTTTTTCGTTCTTCTTTATACATTTTTCAGGGGATTTTCGTTTTTAGTCTTTTGTAGACAGTCCCTCACTTCAGAATGGATCCTTCTTCTACAAATTCTGTCAATGGTTTCTACTCTTTTCTAACTAGAGGGATTGATGATCTTGAAAGAGTCTATCTTTCAAATAATTTCATGTCAATTCAATTCCTCCAGAGGGTACTTTCTTTGTTAAGATCTTTCCACTCTCAGTTGACCTTGCTTGTCCAAAAACTTCATTTGCCTGTTGGTGATAAGTGGCTCGATGAATACATGGACGAAAGTTCCAAGCTTTGGGAGGCATGCCTTGTGCTTAAATCAGGCATATCTGGCATGGAGAGTTACTACTCTGCTGGATTCAATATCACTTCTTCTCTTGACAATCATCGTCATCTTACTCTTCAAGTCTATCGCCAGGTTCATCCGAAAAATCCCACTAAAATCATGTTTTTAATTCTATTCCCAATAACAATATTGCATCAATCAGACTGCTGTCCGAAAGTTATAAAACTATAAATTGAGAAATGAATGCTTTTGACTTAAAAAGTTTGCATCTTTGGAACAGGTGATACGAGCGATTTCTGGGTGTCGAAGAGATGCTGTGGGATTGGAAGAGGAGAATAGAACTTCAATGGAAACAAGAATCCAACCGCTGTCACTACGTTTTGACGAAAAGGTTGGGATCGAATCAAAACTCAACGGATTCAATGGTTTTAGAGGGGTTCTGTACGCAATGAGAAACGTTAGCTCTTTACTTCTAATGATCTTGCTACATGGAATAGTGTACTGTTGGCCTGAATCCAGTTTTCTGCGAGGAGGCTATGAAGGGTGTTTGTTCTTTGGATCAGCTTTCATGATCTCGACAGCAAGATTGCAGCAGAGAGTTGCAGCAGAGATAAACCAGATAAATGGGAGACCAGGGATTCTACTTTATGAGTTTAGGAGGTCAAAGATGGCTATGGAGGAGCTTAGAGCAGAGCTCGAGAGGAGGTGTGGCCAAGGAGTGGTGGTGGATTGGGAAACAGAGGAAGAGATCAGAGAAAGAGTAGAGAACTTGAGAGGGTGTTTTGGGGTGTTGAGATCTGGGGCAGAGAACATTACTGGGCAGCTTGATGATTTCTTTGATGAGATAGTTGAAGGAAGGAAGAAGCTTTTAGATTTTTGCAGTCATAGATAAAAGAATGAAAAATAATTTTTTGACACAAGATAGAAGGAAAGCAGTTCGTTAAAAAAATTAAATTGATTACCTTGGCTTTATCTTTGTTATCTAGTATCTCTCTAGTTGTTACTAAATATGGAGAAGATGAAACAATCTACAGGACAGGACAGCTTCCTATGAAATCTTTTTACTTTGTTTTTTTTTTATTACTTTTACAATTTTTAGTTTTTAAACCTCTCCTTCCGTGTCACTCTAGCTGTTGTAGTAAAGGAGATTTAATCTTTGCTAGTTAGCAGGAGGTGGATAATGATGTAAAACAGACAAGCTTTTCAAGTATAGGACACTAGGAGGAGGAGGAGTAGGGAAGGGACTATAGATTCTTAGGGTTTTTAGCTTTAATGAAAGCAATGGAGTACCCTTCTTAGCAGATAACATCTCTGGCTCTATTCATAATTGCATATGCTCTTTAGATGGATGGTTAATTTATTTTTAGTTTTCTAACAGGATCTCATGCTTTTTGTCCCTTGCCCGGAAATACATGTCTCTAAGGGATCCATTTCAGAATGCATTGTCCAAAGGAAAAATGCAAGAAAGCGTAAACGACAAAATAATGGATCTGATAAGTAAAAGCTAAACATCAAAAGTATTGTTTTGGGTGTGGACAGCAGACAGCAGCAGCTTCCTGTAAAATCATGATTACTCCATTAAAACTGTCACAACAGGCCTTTAATTATTATATTCACCCAGTGCTCCAACAACAGAACAGAGACTGAATCACCTCTTCCATAGTAATGAGAAAAGATGAGAAAAAGAATCAATCTAACAGTTGGAATTGTACTGCACGAACAGCATGTGCTTAATGTGAAGTTGCCTCATACAGTCCAGGAGAGGCCGGATTAGATGGCAAACAGACTTCGCGTGGCAGCCAATCACGTCAAAATCTGCTTCATTGCCATAATCGTTGGGTATTCTTCTCTAGTACATTTTAACCAGCCAGACATGGGTAAATCAAAAGATCTAACCTAACCTAAGTATTGTTTAGGTCGTTTTCACATGATCTATTTGACATGTTTAAGAAACTGATATAAGCAATCTTTGAAACAGATCCAATAGATAGACATATACCTGCCATTTACAATATATGAATGATAAATAATGGCTATGGAAAAATTTGCAAGGGTATGCTGAACTGTACTTCATCAATTAAGAAAATGACCTATAAATGTATGCCAAGTAGCTTCTTTTACACGTTTAAATGTCAAATCCTGGCATCGCAAACTGAGAAGCAAATGTTTCCACCCGGTTTCGCAGCTCAATGATATCTTTATTGCTCTGCAGGCCCTTGAGAAAATCTTTCTGAAGTTTTCCATGTTCCCTTTGCACAAAACTTGTAATCTGAGCTGCCCTAATAAGGAAGTCTGCGATCATCTCAAAATCAGCCTCCAAACAACCTCTTGATGTCATAGCAGGAGTACCTGAAAGAGAACAGAATAATGAGCTAACTGGAAATTGGAGAAGAACAGACCTAACTTGGCCAGCACATGACTGAGCTGACAATGAGAAAGAGGACACATTCACAAAAGAAATGTTTAGACTCCTCTTGGCAATGGCTATAAAGTAGTACCCAGAATCCGAAAACATTTACAAATAGTACCTAGATGACATAGAACGATACTGTATAGATACATGTAAGTCCTACTTTTATAGATATAAATAGAGAGCTAAATACCCACCAATTCTCACTCCTCCAGGACATATAGGTAGGATGGGTTCCTGTCAGATATGGCCATGGTAGCCGAGATATATGCATTCTAATGCCTTAGAGGAGATTAGGAATTATTTATTGACTTGTTGGACACTTAGAAAGCCTAATTGAAAAAGTTGATGTGCATAAGGGCTTATTTGCAAATTGTCAAAGTTAAAGGACTTAAATGTGACTTTCCAATTTTTTGAGGACCAATAAGTAATTTTATAAAGTTCAGGGCTTATTTATGATTTTCAAAAGTTTAGGGACCAAAATGGAAATAAAAGTTTTAGTTGTTTTTAAATTTTGGGCTTCATTGCAAATTTAGGAAAAGTGGAGGGTAAAATTGTAATTTTATATAAGTTAAGGGTATTTTGGTAAATTACCCCATTGGACCGTTCAAATAGTTTAAATATCTAGGATTTTCTAGCTTGCAATGCATCTTCACCTTCTTCTTCATTAAACCGCCAAAAAAAATACAAGTAGAAGGTAAAGAAATAGAGAGGAGGAAAGAGAAAACTTTCCTCCAACATGAAAGCGCACCATTCCTTGGCTTTTTCTTTCCCAATCAAGTACTTCTAGACTAATTTAGGGTCAAGGAACACAAATCAACCCCCAGATTTAAGCAATGCCTAAGCGATTTCAAGGAAACAACAAAACAATGCTTAGGTAGGTTTTGCTATATCTGAAATTCCGGAGCCTCAACACTGGTACGTACCCCAAGAGACCCTTATCTATTATAATAGATATTGGACCCCTTTTCTTGCGAATGTCGGAGATATGTGTATTGTGTTATGCATCATTAAAACCTGTAAGTTCATCAGTGTCGGAAATCTTGGATAGGGCCATGGTAGCTGAGATATATGCATTCTAATGCCTTAGAAGAGATTACGCATGATTTATAGACTTGTTGGACACCTAGAAAGCCTAATTGAAAAAGTTCATGTACATAAGGGCTTATTTGCAAATTGTCCAAAGTTAAAGGACATAAGTGTAATTTTCCAATTTTTGGAGGACCAATATGTAATTTATAAAGTTGAGGGTCTTATTTATGATTTTCAAAAGTTCAGGGACCAAAATGGAAATAAAAGTTTTAGTTATTCTTAAATTTTGGGTTTCATTGCAAATTTAGGAAGAGTGGAGGGTATAATGGTAATTTTGTATTAGTTAAAGGTATTTTGGTAAATTACCCCATTTGACCATTGAAACAGTTTAAATATCTAGGATTTTCTAGCTTGCATGACATCTTCACCTTCTTCTTGATTGAACCACGAAAAAATACGAGGAAAAAGAAAAGAAAGGGAGAGGAGGAGAGAGAAAATTTTCATCCACCATGAAAGCCCACCGTTCCTTGACTTTTTCTTCCCCAATCAAGTGCTTCTATCCTAATTCTGGGTCAAGGTGCTCCAATCTACCATTAGATTATAGAAATGCCTAAGGGATTTGTAGGAAACAACAAAACAAAGTTTAGGTAACTTTTGCTAGATCCGAAATTCGGGAGCCTCAACAGTGGTACATATTCCGGGAGACTCTTATCTACTATAATAGATATTAGACCCCTTTCCTTATGAATGTCGGAGATATGCATATTGTGTTATGCATCTTTAAAAATTTTGGTTCATCAGTGTGGGAAATCTTACCGATTTTCGAGGTATAAGTTTTATATGTGAAAATTCGAGTCCCTTTTGATAGATATGGCCATGGTAGCCGAGATATATGCATTCTAATGCCTTAGAGGAGATTAGGAATTATTTATAGACTTGTTGGACACTCAGAATGCCTAATTGAAAAAGTTGATGTACATAAGGGCTTATTTGCAAATTGTCAAAGTTAAAGGACTTAAGTGTGACTTTCCAATTTTTTGAGGACCAATGAGTAATTTTATAAACTTCACGGTTTATTTATGATTTTCAAAAGTTCAGAGACCAAAATGGAAATAAAAGTTTTAGCTGTTCTTAAGGGTGTTTTGGTAAATTACCCAATTTGACTGTTGAAATAGTTTGAATATCTAGGATTTTCTAGCTTGCACGACATCTTCACCTTCTTCTTCATTAAAAAGCCAAAAAAAAATAAGTAGAAAGAAAAGAAAGATAGAGGAGGAGAGAGAAAACTTTCCTCCAACATGAAAGCCCACCATTCCTTAGCTTTTTCTTTCCCAATAAAGTGCTTCTAGCTTAATTTGGGGTCAAGGAACAGAACTCAACCATTAGATTTGAGCAATGCCTGAGGGATTTCAAGGAAACAACAACACAATGTTTAGGTAGGTTTTCCTATATCTGAAATTCCGGAGCCTCAACACTGGTATGTGTT
>JAOQMM010000006.1:6790187-6812508 GCA_027563515.1 Erythroxylum platyclados
CATAATGGAAGGTAACAACTGATTAGCACTAATAGGTAATTCCAAGAAGTGAGGGACATACCTGCCAAAAGGACTAGCCAATTCTCACTCCTCCAGGACATATAGTACCATTGTCTCCAAATATAGCAGTTTTGTTCAGTGTGATGTGGCACATTTCACATACCTTCTCATAATTTTTGCCTGCAGAAAGTAACAGAAATACAGTGTTATGAAGTGAAAAGGGAAAAACTACAGAGAGGTGTGCCATTTTCAACTTCTTACAACCTTACGCATATAAACATAATTCTACCCTAAAATATCTTTAATTAGGACAGTGAAGGATGTTTACTTAAGTGCACGTAGAGATACATGGAGTGAGCAGCAGTGAAGGATGTTTAGTTAAATGCACATAGAGATGTATGGAGTGGGTAGATATGAGATCACTTTATTGTGATTTTGGTATCAACCATACATGTGGACACTGGTGCTCAAGACAAGATACTTTTAACTATTTTTAAGACAAACAAGATACTTTTAACTAATTTCAGGAAGGAACTTGAGATGCAATCCTTATCCTGACACATTATGCTGCATAGAAGTTTTGCCATAATTCTCAGGGTCCCAACCAAAATTTGGAACATTGAAAGGAAAAAAAGATATGAAACCCTAACACCAAAGTCTCACTGTAGCCAATATAATACAGAGAAGACAATGGACAATCTGAAAATTTGACTTAAGCTCGATATGCAAATCACACAGATTATTCCAATAGCTATACATGTGTAGCTGTGACTCTTCCCATATTGGTAAAAATGTTCATGTCACATAATTGCTAACTCACTCTTATGAATTCATATTGTACAGCCAAACCATGGACAATATTTACTAGATAGAACACAATTATCTACACATTATGCTTCAATCATTTGATAAGACAATGCAACGGAACAAAAATGCAGATGAGAAACATACTGAACAAGTAGTTGACTTTAATACCAAAGCAAGTAAGTAGCCACGATGAATCAATGGGATACTTTAACAGCATCAAGAAGAAGCATTTAATTTAGAAAGGTTAAAGGAAAGTGCACAGTAGGAGAATCCAATAATTCAAGTGATTATATGGTCAGTGGTATATATCTTGCATTAGCCAATCTATGTTCTCAATCTAAGTACCAAAGAGAAATAAGCAAGCAATCACACACATGCGAATTGCTAAACTTTCATGGGCCAAATAAAAGGTACATGCATGCATATCCAAATACATAGCACATAACTAGCAACTTCTTCATGCATTATGACCTTAAACCTAATGCCTGGCATGGCCATTTATAATTTCCTGAGGTCCTACAAAGTAATCCACTTACTCAAAATCAAATCTAACAACCCAAAAGATAATTGAGATGTGAGACCGCATCAAGACTTCAGGTGTGCTTACTTTTGGATAAAGAACTCAGACAGCTGGAAGCTTGAAATACTATGAAAGAAGCATAGCCACAAACTATTATAATGCCTAAAAACCCAAACCAAGTAACAAACACTGATGACGAGGGAAAAAGCATAAAAGCTACAAATTAACTGTTACATACACCATGGTTTTTGGTCGCAGAAAATAACAGACAACAAAGTAGAAATGCCAAAGATTCAATGCATAAGAAATCACTTAATATCCAAGAGATTCATTTAGACAAGGAGAATTGATTATGTTTTTACCTGTTAAACCTAAAGTAGTAAGATCCCAAAGTAGTAAATGGTTGTCAGTACCCCCAGTGACCAATCTGCATTTCCTTCGCAACAAAGCAGTCGCTAATGCTTGAGCATTCCTCTTTACATGTTGCATGTACGCTTTGTATTCTGGAGTAGCCACTTGTTTTAAGGCTATGGCAAGAGCAGCGATGTGATTATTGTGAGGACCCCCTTGTAATGATGGGTGGACTGCAAAGTTTATCCTTTCCTCAAAATCATAATGGCTACTAACATCACCAAGACTAAGAATTGTGCCTTGCTTCCTTGGTTTTGGGCCTTTCCTGTAAAATATAATTCCTCCTCTAGGACCCCTAAGGCTTTTGTGAGTTGTTGAGGTAACTATATCACAATAGTCAAATGGACTTGCACATTCCTGCATAAGACAAAAGCCAAGCTGTCTGAATTAGCAAATCCTATCAAATACCAAATAATGTAAATCAGTTTGCGCTTTCTGCAAACACGGAAAAAATAATAAAAAAGAAGAAAAATGATTATAATTGGTTACAGAAATATTTATCAAAGCTCTTCCCAGACCATTAAAGAAGATATCAAATTACTGGGCTAACAAAAGTGTTGGTAAATTACGTTTAAAGAATGATAACACTCAAGGTTAGTCAGCTTCAAATCAACAATTAAAAAGACCATAGCCAAAGACTTGGTCATAAGCAAACAAAACTACAAACAGTATGATGCAATCCCAGTTAATTCACCAAGTGTTGAAAGATCAACAGAAATCTTAAACAACTAAATGTAATTTAGTATACTAGGCTGTGAAACTTAAGTTAATCCATCAAAGTTTGGTAGAACCATTCCTGAATTACTTTTTGCAACCTAATTTAGCCAAGACATGCTTATGCCTATTTGTTAACTTGATTTTGTGAGAAGTATGACAGATACAACCCAAAGAATGCTCAGTTCATGTATTAGAAACCAATAGAGTAAATAAGTTAATATCAAACCTTGGCTGCCACAAGACCACTAATATGAGCCATGTCACACATCAAAACAGCTCCAATCTTATCGGCAACTTGTCTAAATCTTGCATAATCCCACTCCCTGGGGTAAGAACTCCCTCCACAAATAAGTATCTTAGGCCTAAAGTCACTTGCTTTCTCGTCCATCTTCTCATAATCAATATACCCAGTTTGGGGATTCACTTTATAAGGCAAACTCTCAAAAAATATCGACGAAGCAGACACTTTTTTCCCTCCCGGAGTGTAATAACCATGACTCAAATGTCCTCCAGAAGGAGAGTCAAGCCCCATAATCCGATCCCCGGGCAACAAAAGGCCAGTGTACACAGCAAAATTCGCAGAGCTACATGAATACGGTTGCACATTTACACTCCATTTATCAGAATCAAGCCCAAAAGCAGCCAAAGCACGACTGCAGCAAAGAGACTCAATTTGGTCAATATATTGATTCCCAGTGTAATATCTCGCCCCAGGATATCCTTCAGAGTACTTATTCGTCAAGTGACTTCCTAAAGCCTCCATAACTGCCCTGCACACAAAATTCTCAGAAGCTATCAACTCTATCCCTTTGAACTGCCTCTGTTTCTCTTTCTCCATCATTTCAAAAATCTCCGGATCTGCTACAGGAAGCGTCTGATTGCCCCAGGCCCGAACCATGGTTCGCCTGGACTCAAGCCCCACTTCAACGGCGTGTCGTTTCGGAGGGTTCGTTGATGACGACGAACATGACGATTCTCTCTGCCGTTTTAGACACATCTGGTGTCCCAACAAGCTAAACTGCTGGTCCTCGGTTTGATCGTCGTCTCCGTCGTCGTTCTCGATCTCCAAGTTCTGAGTCTTCTTCTCATCGAGTAATTGCAAGGGAATCGGACTACTCGACGATGTTACATGCGAGTTGAATCCTAGAGAGAGGCCCGATTGTGCTTGTGTCAAATCCATATTAGTTATAAGAGAAAACCCTGAAAGCGAACCCAAGTTTAAGGACAACAACAACAATTTTTGCAGATGATACACCAGAAATAACGAACTCTCCTGCTGTTGCCTTTCACTTCCATGTACAAATTTCAGGGCACGCAAACCCTAATTTAACTATTTAAGGCTGCAACCTTGAAAAAATGGTTACCAAATGTAATATATATACATATACATATATATTATCATTTTTTTAATGAAAAATAAAAATGAGTGAGAGAGGAAGAAAGAAGGCGCGTGTGATTGAATATGCCGAGCGTGGCTTAAATGGTTGAGGATGAACCTGGGCGCAATATTGAAGTTGGTGAATAGCGGGTTGTTATGAGATGAGAGACAGACAAGACGGGCTAAGGTAGACGGAATAGCGGTTAGATTCAGTTGAGTTATTTGCTAAAAGCTCCAGACTCATTCATTAATTAATTGTTTCTGGACCTAAAATTGAAATTATATGTCGGGTCATGGGCTCTGCGGAGCTCCATTGACCTCGACTCTTTTAATTGAATACACCACTTAGACGACGTGCCGTGTCGGTCGGGTCGGCGAAGGTTCCAGTACGAGCTTTGATCATGGAATCGTCTTCTTGTTCTTCTTCTTCGCTACTTTCTGATTGGGGATATTTAATTTGTAAATTTTCCGTCCGGTTCCAGCGATCAGCTTCGTGCTTGTTTTCTTATGTACCGGTGTATGTATGTATATATATATATATATATCTGTCCGGTATAATTGTCCCCGTCAGTAATAAGAGGGGCTGATGTGAAATTTATAGAATTATGACTCTCCACCCTTTAATCTAATTTTTAGGATTGATTCTCTCGTAAGTCTTGTAATAATTAGTATCAGAGCCAGCACCACTTTTTCGAATCCTTATGTCACTAGTGGTAACGTTGGTATTACAATGTTTGCTAAGGGTTAGAAAAAGTTTAGTACACAGCCAGCTAGTTGGTGTCTAGGCTACGAAGCGTGGTTGAATATCACAGTTTAATTGTTCCAAATCAGTAATAAGAGGGACTGATGTGAGGTTTATAGGCTTATGAGCTCTTCTATCCTAACTTTTCCTTCTTCCATAAGACTTGTAACAATTGGTATCAAAGCCAACACTACTCTTTCAAGTCCTTATGTCACGCGTGGTGATATTGGTATTGCAGTGTTTGCCTTGGACCTAGAAAAGGTCTAACGCATAGTCAGCCTGATGATGCCTAGGCTACAAAACGTGGTAGAATGTTACTGTTTAGTTGTCCTATATCGATAATAAGAGGAGCTAATTGATTTAAAGCTAACACCACTCTTTCGAGTCCCTGTGTCACAGGTGGTGATGCTAATATTGCAGTATTTGCCCAGACTTAATAAAAGTCTAACGCACAACCAACCTACTGATACTTGGGCTATAAAGTGTAGTAAAATGTTACGGTTTGATTGTCCTATATTTATAATAAGAGTAGCTAATGTGAGGATAATTCGCTTAGGGACTCGCCCACCCCAACTTCTCCTTCCCTTGTTAATTGTTTGGGATTAGTTAATAATAGGAATACATAGGGTGGTTTCTCGCGTGGAACCTTGTGTTGTTCCACATACCTCTGGTGCAAGAGATATTCAGGTTGCGTAAAAAGCCTGCGATGCAAACCGCCGCCCCGGAGGCTATCCAGATATTACAACAATGTGAAGTCTAGGAGGTAATTATTTTCCTTGGTTATAAAATAGGACTTTGGGCCTTTTATAGATTTCTGACTTGGTACTTGGTGCTCTTTTAGTAAGATTTGGTGATAATTGTACTATTGATGTAGATGACGAAACCGGTAAATTGCAAGCAGGTGCTTGTCAGCGGGAGATTGAAGATTCTGGGATCTCAACAGAGCTTGAATATCTTCTTTCGTATCTTTAGATTGTGATGTAATAAACTGAAGCAGTATGGTTGGAGGAAACCAGGAGTTAACTGGGTATCTGTTCGTACAAATAATTGCAATCTTTGTATCTATAGAGTAACTTGTTCCTGAAGGGATCATCATATTTAGCGAAGTGACGGTGTAGAACTCATATGAAGCAGGATTTTCGCTATCAAAATCATCCTGAAATAAACAAACAAATCACATTAACAGAATTTCTGTTGGAGACCATTTACTGATTCGACTAGAGCGAATGAAAGGGAAAAGAGCTTGAATGATCCAAAGAAAGGGAAGCTTGGACGACCAAAACCCAAAATCAATACTAGAAAGATCAATAATTTATTCAGAAAACAATTCCAATACATGTATATCTATGAAAAACTCTAGGTTTTCCCCCCAGAATTGGTTTGGCAAGACTCGGGAACCGTATGTGATGTCCATAAACCAGCTGCTAGCAACTTTTTACCCTCGCTGGCAACAGAACCTTCACAGGCCGAAAAATACCTTCACATTGCCAACTTCGGGATCAAATATTATCTTTCATCTAATCCAGCGGCTGCAGCAGGTTGCTCGGTACCCACAGAGGCTTTCTTGCTTCCTGGCCCTGCAGAAACTTTAACCATTGCTGGTCTCAAAAGTCGATCTCCAAGGAGAAAGCCTCTCCGAAATTCTTGAGTTATAATCCCTTCCTTGTACTCCTGAGACTCTTCTCTTGCTATAGCTTCATGCAGCTACAGCAGGAGATTATGCCAATTAAGTACTTTAGATATATATAATATAAGAATACAGAAAGGCTATATTTCTATATATGTGCCCGCATAAACTTGAATTTGTATATTCGACTTAAAACCTTTATGATAAAATCCCTAAAACTTATTCTTTAACTCCAAATAATACAGATTAAGTTAATTGCAGTTTCTAAACTGGCCCTATTTAACCGGCAGCAAGCTTTTAACATCACATGTCCATCTAAATCCTCCATATACAAATTGCTGGAATTCTTCATTCAATGTTTACTTAGATTTGGAATTACTGCATTTCTAACAGTAAAAGGAAAAAAAAATGTGTCATGCAAGCATGTTTTTGTGACTCCGTGTATGTATGTCCTTCCTGTTAAATCCTATGTGTACATGCCCTTAGTGGGAGACAGATAATCAGCATGCAGAAACAAGAACCATGAATAAGTGACTAAGCAGACCATCTGAATAACTTCCAGAGTAGTCACTCACCAAGGGATCAAAAGGCTTTCCCACTGTTGCTACAATAGCCACACGCAAGCTTCTCATGATTTCTACAAATTGCTTGTAGATACCCTGGTAACTAGTGTCGATCTTCTTTTCCATCTCTGTTTCAGGTTTTATTTGATGCTTAGCTCTTTCAAAGCTGTCAACCATGGGCAAAAGGCTCTCAATTACTTCACCCTGAGCATCACTCCTGACGTTAATTCTCTCCTTCTCTGACCTTTTCCTAAAATTATCAAAATCTGCCTGCAGGCGTTTATATTTTTCTTTTCCTGAAGTTATCTCTGCTGATAGGGTTGAAACTTGCTGCACTAATATATTATTTTCATTTTCTATACCACTTATCCTAGCCTCCACGTCTGCTATAGTTTTCTTGTCCCCAATAAGGATAGCCTCTTTGTAAATTCTCAAGAGGCTTATCAAGCTAGATGCATTTTTCTCATCTGTTTCGTCTTCAAATTCATTCACTTCATTAAGCTGATTCTCATCTCTGTCATTTGTCTGAATTGATGAGGAGACAAGTCAAAGGTAAAACTAAAAGTTAGGAACAGTGCAACTTCTACTGATGAAAATCTAAAATCTACACAAAGTACAAACACAAGGAATGAAGTCACCTTTTCTTCACAAAAAGTAGCAAGCATAAGGTGGATTAGCACAAAAAGAACGGCATTCTATCATTCAATTGCAGCTTTCAGCATTTTGTTCAAAGTTAATGTCACATGGTCTTCTAGTGAAACTAAAAAACCAATGATGCCAAACCTTCTTAATTGATGAGCTTATGATTGAATTGGAAAATAATATGACTTTCTCAAAGTTAAGAAAGGGAAATGTCATCACATCTACCATGCCAAACTCAGAAGGAACTGTATATAACACTAAATGTGCATGAAAATAATTGAACAAAAGTTATACAGATTCAATCATAATTCGGTCCGTCCATGCCAGACTATGTACAATAATCAACATAGCTCATAGCCACATTATAACCAAAACATGCTGTTCTAATAAGGCAGATGGAAATTAAACTTGTGGAGCCATTACAGATGGTGGATGGGAGATCCAGAAAAGTGTACCTCAACATACAAAGGACATGGCATCCAACAAACCAATTTTAAAAACCTGATAAATGCTCCTTTCTTATTAACAGAAAGAAAAACTGCAAACTCCTTAACTGATAAAACTACAAAAAATGCTTCAGTTGAAGCCTAAATAAACACATTTGAGTAACAAGATAAACATTGGGCTGGGAAATTTTAGAAGTCTAAACATGACTATGTTTCACTTGTTTTGCGTTTGCATGCTCCAAATGTCCATAAGCTACTCCAAAATTACAGCAGCCCAGAGGTGATAATGTCCAAACAATGACATGACCTAACTCATAGTTAACCTCATATATCAAGAATTGATAAAAAGTATACCCTTAATCTTCAATGCAACCCTTGAGTGAAATCAACCAAGATTGAAATACCATTTCAATCTAAACAAATACGGAAGTAAAAATTCAAGCATTCAATTTGAAATAATTATTAAAGTCGTAGATAGTAATCCTACTTAAATTGTTTTCTTAGGTAAACATCACTTGAAAATGCACATTAGTTGTTCGTGGACTTTGTTTATTAGATCTGTCACAGCTATAACATGCAATGGCTCAAAAGAGATCAGGAAAATTAAAGTTACCAGCTAAAACGGTCAAATTTTGAAAGTTACCAGCACAACCCAATGAATCACAACTATTAGCTTACACACATCCAACGATAACAGATTAATATAAAAGCAACGGAAATAGAGAAGAAAGCACTAATTTGCAGGCTATGGTACCAAAAAACGCGTTAACCAAAAGAAGTCAAGAAATTAAAAATGAAAGAAGGAGATGGATACATACGGAGGGAGGGGGTGAAACATAAGCCTTAAAAGAAAGCGAATTGCTGAACTTGTTGGTGCTGATGATGGGAGAAGAAAATCCAAAGGTGGGTTTGGAGAGAGAAGGCTTAAAATGGAAAGAACCAAGAGTTATACTTAAAGGGGACGGGGTGTTAGTGATATCTAGGGTCTTGGAGGCTTTTAAAGAGATAGACAAAGGATGAGGAGAAGGAGCTAGCAAAGAGTGATTACAGAGAGAAACAGCCATGGATAGAGATGATAGAATCCAAAAGCTGGTTGTTTTGGTTTCTAACAAGTGTGCGTCTGTGTGTGTGGGATGCTATTGCTCGCCTCCTAAACACACTCTCTCTCTATCTTCAAATTTGATGGCTCATCGAAACAACCAAAGGGCTTGCCCTCCACGAAGTCTTGTTTATTTATGAAAGGAAATGGTAGTAGGTAAGTTGTTGAACTTGAACGAACTAACCATTTTTACTTTCATCCCCTCGTGCCATTTTTGGTGCGTGGCTATTCCATTCAAATTCCCATTGAGTTAAAAAACCAACACTTGAACTCCCGTCGGGAAAGAAGCCACTTTCCTCGCATTTGGTAATTTATTACTAACCTGAGAACGAAAAAGCAAATAGTGATGTTAATTTTGGTTCGGCTTCGCCAGATTTTGACCCGGGTTGACCAAGCTATGGGTGGACCACTGGCTAAAGTTTGTCGGCCTTATTCGTCACTTTCAAATCGATATCATTTTGTAAAAAAAATGATGTCATTTTTGACATTTTTATAAAAAATACATAAGATGAGTCAAGCCGACCAGCCTATGATCGCCCATTGACATCTTTAGAAAGCAAAACCTAATTTAAATTTATGTTAGATTTCGTAATTTAAAATTCAATTAGATCTAATCAAACTCAAATCAAGCAAAATTAAACATATATGTTTTTAATTTTTTAAAAACATCATTTTATTTAAAATTTTAAACTTTAAATCAAGCCGAGCCAAATAATTCAAACCCAAATCCAATCTAAAGCTTAAAATCTTTATTAAAAAACTTAATCCTAATTTAAAATTCAATCAATTCAAAAGGTTAACTTCAAGCCGGACAATTTTTGTCATTCTTATTAGGATCCACATTTCAAGAAATTAATGAGTCACTTTGCAACAACACATTATTTCAATCTATTAATCAGGTTATATATATATATGTATAGTAAGTGTAACATTATTTTCTGGATGAAACAGCATTCTCCAAATTCCCTTTTCAGAAGAAGATGAAACCACAATTAAGTTCGTAGTGCTTTGATTTTGAAACATGAAAATTACAGGAATAGAGAAAATCTGACAACCAAACGAGGGAAAGACAACTTGTGGCAATCTCATGCAAACTATGCACATTCCAGAAACACATGAAAATCCCATCTTAAAATGTATATATCAGGTCACAATTGTCTCAGTCTCAGTTGCCACTTCGGCCCACTGAAAATTCTTACGTCAATAGTCCACTACCCTAACATCTAAAGAAGAGGTCAGCTTCCAACTGCTAATAGTACCTGCAAGCATAGAGCAGCGAGAGAATTATATCAAAAAACATAAAGATGCGCTAATATAAATATGGCAACTATTCCAGAATTCGCTCAAGCTCATTTACTTACTGTTTCCTCAAAAGAAATATGAAGAGCAACAATTAATCTGACTGATTTTAACAGAGCATTAAAAGAAGAACGCTATAAAGAGTAACACGAAGTAAGGCATGTCCATCCTCCATACATGTAAACCATGATTAGCTTTCAGGAACGAACATATGTAGAATGGTTTGTCCATAATGTGGAATGGAAGTTTTTGAAATAGGTAACTAAAACAACCAAATGTAAAGGGTGTGGCAAAAAGCTTTTGTTTGCCATCCTCACTTCTGTTATTCAACTGAGGTAAACTTCCTAAAAGCTTTACCTCTGATAATTTAAACGAATGTCACTTCAGAAATCCATTCATCCAATAAATCTTTGAGCTTGAATATCAAATATAAAGTCATCAGCATAATCATGGCAGGTCAAATAGAATTTCTATCTTGGCATGCCAGGCTTACTTCTGCTGTATTAAGAAGATAGTGATGATACGCACTTTGTGATGGCATACTGCAACAAGTTTTAACAAGTCAAAAGTGTCATTTTGAGACCATTATACATCCTGGTAGTGAAGAAAGCCAACTCAATAGTTGAGATTACTCTGCAAATGAACTAATTAAACCAATTTTTGCTTTAATATACATCTTAAACTGATTATACCAGTCATAAAATCCATGACAGACTAGTCGTTTCACATAAGGGTAAAAGTTTTGGAAGTAAGCTACCTGTACAGATACTTAACTGTGTGATGGAATGCAGACATTAGTTCACAAAGAGCAAGCTTCAACAGCTGAGGCTCTTTGACATCCAACGTCAATTCTGCTGAGTAGTTCTGTATAAGATGAAGTTAAATGAAGATCTTGGTCACTGTTTATGTCTTCTGTTTCATTGTACCCCTTACTGCCATTGTCTTCCATGGATCCAACATGCTCGAAACCATTTTCAACAGGCTGATTCATCTGAATGATCTTACCGAATAGCTGAATTGTGCTATTACCAACTTTTACTGGGTTGCAAAGCTGGTTTCCAACAAGATTGCCAGAAGAATGCACACTACTATGACTATGACTATCTGGTGACAAATTCTCAGACTGTGAACTCCCAATGTTCAGCTCAGTACACACATTTGTCAACTTTGGCACCATATTATTGCCAAAGGGAACATCAGATCGCATCTGAGAAACAGTGTCATTTAAAAGGTTGGAAAAGGTCAATATAGAGAAAGGATCTTGCCTGGCTCCCTGCATGCCAGCAGGAAAATTGTGGTTATTCAATAAGGGTGGGGTCATGTTCCCAATTGTTGAATTTGTTAGGTCTGACAGTGGGAAAAAGAGTTCTCGCTCTCTATCTGTCAGCAATCCAGAATATTCAGGAAATCTGAATTTCTTTGAGGGGTGAAAGGTGGCATTAAACTGTGATGTGGGGGAAACAACTTCAACTTGCCAAGGGCTAACTCTCTTTGCATTTTGAAGAACTTCAGGTTCATCCCAAATAACCTGTATTACACAAACACACACACACACACACACACAGAGGAAAAAGTGAATAAAGAAAAAATACATTTAACCTAATGTATAACCTAGTAAAATTAACATTCAAAAGTTCAATAAAAAAACAAAAGAAAGAAGAATAAAAGAAAAGAAATTAAATCACATGTTTCGTTTTATTTCCGTAGACTATTTAGTTATGCAAATGTTTGACATGAAGAATCAAGAACATCAATATCATTAAATCCATATTCACTTGGTTAATGCAGGCAAGTAAAACCTAGCGAGAAATAATTAAATCTTTGTTTTACAACTGTTTGTTAGATTATAAAGACGACATGCTTGTAAGTTGCAGCAAACAAAGTAATAATCCACTTACTCATGCATATTCAAATTCTTCGTGTTCAAGAAGCACTGTAAATTTAACTTCAATTGGTTGACTTGTTTCCCGAAAACTTCCTAACCTAGCGATTCTTAAAATAGGCCACTATAAACAGCGAGCACATTGTTGCCATGTAGCGACCTTATTTCACCAAATTACCATCTTCAGAAGACGTACATGACAAACGTTTTCAGCAATGAACAAAGCATCCAGATATCATTTTTGTTCCTTCACAATGGTTTTCAATTCAAGAGAACTATTTTTGGCCCGTAAACATGCATATACACGTGTATATACCTGAATCATGCGCCAAGGAGAGCCATGCCATGGCCCACAATCGGGCGTAGAAGCAGCAGCAACCGTGCCCTGAAACCACGTCATTCTCGACGAGTCCTCCGTCTCCATCGCCATCTTCACTCTCATTCCCGGACTCCAGAAAACGTTCAGCGAAGCCTCCACCACCTCAACTCTCACCACAAATTCCGAATAACAACCCACTCTCGGGTAATACACCACCTCAAACGGCAACCCCTGCGCCGCCATCTTCGCCGCCTCAGCCACCGCCTCCGACGATACCCTCCCTCGTCCATTCCTCGAAAATCCCTCCTCCTTCACTTTCACTTCGCGCTGTCCACTCGGTCCTCCTCCACCAATCTGCTCCTGCCACCTGGAGAAATCCCCTCCGTTGCTGTTGTTGAACTTCAGAGACCTACGCACTCCGATGAACATCTGCCCCCTGGAATTCCTCATAAAAACCACAGAATCACCAGCGATCAATTTTTTGTTGTTCACAAACTTGCTCCATCCAGTAGTCAACAAGTGCCTTCTCGGCGTCCCGCGATAAATGTGCCTGAACTCCCAAGTAACTCCATGAATGTCGGTAACTTGCAGCTTCTGTACAGGCGGATCCGCTTGGTAGTTCAATGGCGGGAAGATTGAATCAGCGCAAAACCTCGGGACCGAGAAACCGCCGCCATTATTGGCATCAGAAGGAGTTAGGATCTTAGCGAACGCCACAATTTCGTCGTCATCAAAGTCTCCAACGCCATCACGTGAGAGCCTAGGAGAGGTTTCTAGAAGGCCGACGGGAGGAGAAGATACAGGAACAAGGAGGAGCTTCGTGTAGACCTCATCGGTGATAGGATCAGCGAGGAAATGGACGTCGGAGATTCGGCAAGGAATGTAGGGTCTAGAGAGAAGGAGATTGGACAGAAAGGGAGTGGATGTAGGAGAAAAAGATTGCTCCAAGTGGCCTTGAGGGAAATAAAAAACCCTAGAGTCGACAGTGGGGATTTGGACGCAGGAGCCGGCACAGGCACGCCAGATCCGCGGGTCGATTCGGCGGACGTCTGCGGTTGGCGGCTTCGGCATTGGACAGTTAGGGTTAGGAAAACTCGAGAGATAAGAAGGGTTTGGTTAACATATCATCAAAGCTCTCTGCAAGTGTGTGCCGTCCGGGGCTGCGAGTTGAGACACAGCGCATCACATCACAGGACTCAGGAGTCAGGAGGAGCAATGGTAGTTGATTTGGTTATTTATTTATTTATGTTTTGGGATACATACATTATTACTAACTGTAAGTAACTCTACTCACCCAATCTTCCTATTTGCTTCTAAAATAAAATGTCACTTTTTTTTTTTTACTTCAAATTTGTAACTACATTGTCTTAGTTATATATTCATATATAATTAACTAAATTTATTTAGTTATATAAGTAGTATGATAATATTTTCATTATATATTATTAAAAGACTGTATGTTTACACAATATTTTAAGTTTTACTAAAAAATAAACATAATGATTTTTTGGCCTTTCTCCTTGAATTTCCACAAATACATCTAATTTCTAAACGTACCGGTCATACGTGGCGCAATCTGACGCCAACAGTTAAGTCAGTTATGTAGGCCCACATTATCCTTTGTTCAAAATTTCGAAAAAGATTAAGAAAGAAGGAGAGTTTGCCTATGACAACGTCTATAAGTAGTATTCTGAAATAAGAAAAGCTTAGATTAATTAGTTTAAATAGATGTGATAATTTAATTGCCTTAGTGAAACTCTAAATCAAGTTTGATAAGAGTTCGAATTATAAGAAAAGATTGTAAAATAAATTTTTTTATTATAATTTAAATTTGAGCGAAATTTGATCCATTGCCAAATCCCTAAGGCAATTGCTACAAACCAATTGCAGTTTGCTTCCTGAGAACACACGTCCCACAATTTCCCCACTTAAAACAAGCTCTTTGCAAATAACATCTTCCTGCAAAATTCCAATTTACTCTCAACTGTTTCTATACTGACACAAACAATTTAAACTTTTATTATTGTTTTATTGTTATCAAGTTTTTAATATAAATTTCTCATAACTATTCATTAATTTTCAAATAGGGCAAATATCATACTCACATAATTTACCATTCCTTCTTGTGTACTATCTGAGAGACCAATAATTGGTATTAGAGTAAGTCTTATTCATTACATATGAATTTCTAAATTTAATTATATATGACTATGATAAAATTGATTCACTTTTTAGCCAAAGAAATAAAAGACATGTAAACCTATACTCCATGATGGAAAAAATTACCTATGTTATAAGATTATGATGAAACTATTTCTTTTAGCCAAATGGGTTGATCTTAGGGGTGCTAAAGAAAATAGACCTTATGTCCTAATAAAATCCTTAGTGAATGATAAAGCTGAGACTAAGTTACTAAAGGATAGAAATTAGTGGGACAATAAGAATAGGACTAGGTTCATTGTATTGAACAAGAAGGACATACATATTTTATTTTGTGAACCAAGTAAAAATGAGTTCAATAGAGTGTGCATATATGAGATACCTTAATAGATATAACACACACTTAAAATCACATATAAGGGCACCGCTCAAGTGAAAGAGAGAAAAGTGAGCATATTTGTACATCAATATAAATTGTTTCATATGGAACATAATGAATCAATTTTAACATGCACTCTCACTTGCATTTATATTATTAATTCTCTTAAAATTATTATTAAGACTTATATTAATCTAAATTAGTGAGAAAATTATTTAGGTCTTTATCAATGATTTTGAGGCGAAGGTATGGTGTTTAAATTCTTGAAAAACAAAAAATTAATAATGAGGAGACCTCTATAGGTAAGAATGATTAGAATGATATAAAGCTAATCATAAAAAAATCAAGTTCTTAAAAAAGAATAGGGAAGAAGAAAAAGAAAGCATTTAAGGACACATGTGATGACACTACTAGTTTTAAAAGTGAGAAATTTAAAAATATGCTGACAAGAATTTGCTTTATAGATAATAATGATGAGGTACCCTTTTGTTCAAATTCTTATGAAGCTAAGCTTCCACTGATGATCTTATATAGTGTTTAGGGGCTATGAACACAAAAATGCAGAAAGTGCCTTCCAAAATTTCGAAGAGTTTCAAAAACTCTTCGAAATATGCTTGATAGAGAATGCAAAATTGAAATATAATATGAATGGCATGATATAATCTAAGAGTATGGTTGTTGTTAATAATAATGAGCATGATTTTTTTGCATGAAAATAAGATATTGAAGAAGGAGATCAATAAGCTTAAAGATTCCTTTTCTAGATTCATTATAGTTAGTGAAAGTTTGAAAGATATGCTTGGAGTCCAAAAAAGTTCTAAGGATAGGCATTAGATTGGTTTCATTTATAGAAGTGCACCATCCAATGTTAATGCAATTTTTTTAGGGGTAAGAATTTACATGATGACTCTTATATCATCATATAATCATATTGCATATTCATAATATGCATAGAAGTTAAATACTCATTTATCATCCTTAGGTTCTAAGTAAAAGGAAATCTTTTTTAATAAGGATGAATTTTTTAAAATTTATAAGCATCGAAGGGGCAAAAATAAATAGCTTCGTTCTTACCCTTTTAAAAAGCTCTATCATACGGGCAAAAAAAATAATAATTTAGATATCATATACCTTTTTTAATGATGATAAAAAGAGAGATAAAATGATGATATTAAAGTTTGATCTTTATAAGTTGATACATGAATTAAGGGGAAACATGCATAACATATTATTTTGATATATGATGAATCTATTCAATTTTATTTACTTTCTCCAATATCAGTAAATATTTATCACCATAAAAGGAAGATTGTTGGAACAAGTGAGGTTCTAAGCCATGATTGTGATGATAACAAACTATGTTATTATTAATATTTTATATTTATTGATATTAATAAGCTAATTTGTCAAAGATTCAAGAAAAAGGTCAAAAATAAAGTTTAATGGAAAGAAAAGTGAATAATGAATATAAATAACCAAAGTATATCACCAAATACAATTCAAAATAAATTATGGGTAAGGTAATTATAAAAAAAAATAGGCTGACACAAATTGATTAATGTAATTGTCTTTATCACTTCAATACTTCTAATTTAACAAATATGATCTCAATATGTATAATAAAAGCAAGTTCTAGAATTGGTCAACTATGCATCATAACACACATGAAAGAAATAAATAATCTTAAAAATTTTGAAATTTCACTTTTAGACTCAAAAGCTCACAAAAAAGATATGCATATATGCGTAAATAGTATGTTATTTCTATTCAATTTGATTATTTCAATGATTAACAAAAATATGACTTATATCAATTCAAATAAATATTTAATAATCAAGTACAGTATTGATGGACATATTTCAATTAAACGAAAATATCTGTTCATAAAATTTATAACTAAGATTATAATAAGCTTAAGAAAATCATAAAAATCATTAGTCCCTTCTCTACACTTAAAGTTGTACAATGTCCTCAATGTATATAGTATAAGTATATATTATAAGCAAGAAGGTTGGTGGTACTTTCTTGACTATGATGATTTTTTTTAATTCTGATCCATCCAATATGAGATTGCATCCTTATAAAACATAAAGAAAAAGGGATAAAAAGAACAAAAGGAAATAAAAATAACACAAATGAATAACACATAAGAACTTCATTAACTGTAATGTCACAAAGGATAAAGAAAAAGAAAGAATATACAAGACTAAGCATCTCCCTCATTATGTGATCCTGGCTACTCCGACGAAGGAGGGTTTTTGTGGTAATGATCCTGACTGAGTGGATGAGTTGTTGAGGAGCCCTCACTAGATGGAGGAGGCTGGAAATCAACACCTAGATAGTCTGTTGTTAAGAGCATCAACTCTCCCATCCATCTAATTATAAACTGTAGCTCATATAACCGTGTAATCGACATCTCCAACCGTCCTACCTTTATAGAGCATCAACTCAGCCTGCTGAAGTCGGAGTGTCTTCTGAGTTCCTAAAAGCTAGTCCACTCATTTCTCTAATAAGGTTACCTTTAGCTACGTTGGGTTGTGCAACCTAGCTTTTCAGAATATCTAGCTCTAGAATGACATCTTCCCTCTCTAGTGGTGGCGGCTATGGTTGTGGTGGCTGCTTCACTGCATGTTGCACCATGCGGCAGCTGTTCCACTATAGATTGCTCCACTATGTCTGCACCCTCCGTTGCCGGCTCGTTGGGCTCCCCAATAAGTCTGTAGATATCACTTGTGGGACCTTAACGTTTACATACCATACATATGTGTTGCATCACTGCCAAATTAAGCACTACCATAGTAGTCATCTGCCACATTGGTGGTAGTCAATCAAATAGACCCATCTCTTGTGCTAATCGGGTCACAAATGGGCTAACACAGATTGTGCTAACCTTCTTATCTTCACTCTGATGCTTGATGACTTCGACAAGTGCATGTCCCAGGTGAATTGGAGTCTTCTCACTCAAACTCCAAAGGTAGTACACGTCTACATTCTCGATAACTCCCCAGTTATCACCCTAACTGCTCAGCTTGTGGCTCAGAATACTGTGGATGTATTTGAGCACTGGATGTTGCAATTTCAAAGCCTTTAACTTGCTTGGATCGTCATCTTCTATGTTGATCCTACTCCAGAAGTGCTAAGGAGACAATCTATGCAAAAAGTCTGTCCGTAGGGCAAGGTACTTCAATGTCCCTACATACTTTTGGTCGTAAAGACCCATTGTGATGGAGAATTCCATATAGCTTATCTGGTACATTTCTCCTATCATCTGGAAATGGACTGTGTTTGGACAATCCCTGTTATAGTAGCCTCTCTCTATAAAGAATGTGAAGAGGATCTCTAATGTGAGCTCCCAATACAAAGGTTCCACAATGTTGAATAATTAGGACCATGTGCCAATGTCCATAAGATTCTGAGCTTGTCGGGCTAAGCCAACTTGCTCTAGCGCCTCCCAATCAATGTATCTACTCATACTAAACTTTTTGTCCTTCAATCGTTGGTGTTGTTCCTCCTGCAGCCCTGACATTGAACAATAGCATCTGGGCGCTGGGTTGTAGTGGAAGATCCTTCATCTCATTGTCACTTTTTGAGGGTCTCCTTTTCACACCTTAATCTTGTCATTGTGTTTGCAACTTTGAATAAGTGCGAGAAGATTGATAGATAATTTACTAGAATACACGTTTCCCACACTTAAAATCAATTATGCTCACTAGATTATTAACTGCCAAAATAAATTAACAACAAAAAAGGACTAACATATAGAAATAATTAACAAACATAAATAAATAAATAAATAAACAATTAAACATATTTAACTAAAAAACCAACTAACAAACTAATTAATCTCAAAATTAAAATTAGAAATCGTGCAATTAAACCAATTAAACTAACTTAATTATTAAATTACAATTCTAACCCTAACCCTAAATTAACAATTACACAAAATTGATGAAATTAAATACTAAGTCTATGAAAGTAAATACAAATCCAATGTTAATTAACGTCAGATATAACTATTTAACCTAATTGAATGCAAAAGTATCACAGTTAAACACTTAGTGAGCAAAAATCACAAGTTTATGCAATGGAAGTTGAATTTTCACCCAAATTCCATGCAATTGGTCAATTAAGTCCTAAAATCAATTAGGTATTGAAAATAATCAACTATCAAACCATAATTAGACGATAAATCACAAGAATTCACATAAATCTTCATTTTCTTATTTCAAGCATTCTCGAGCAAAATTCACCAAAATAAGGCAAAACATCCAATTAAACAGGTATAAACAAGTGAAATTGAAATAATTACTTATTTGGGTGTCACTGGATTGGCCAAAATGAGAAAAATTGGAAGGGAAGAAATAGGATCAATGGCGACAGTGAGAGAGGAATGAGAGAAAGTGAAAAATATGAGATAGTAGGGTTTTTGAAGGTGTATTGCAAGAGTACACGGTATGATACACCACCATATATCAAACCATATATATCACTGAGTTATAGCTTTTCGTAGGTTTATACGTTTTGCTACACTCGTGTGTATCAAAAAATGTAAAACTACACTAGCATGTCCAGAGAACGTGCAACTCTCTATAAATGTGTGCAATTTTAAAATTGATGCTCAAATATGAAAAATTTTCACCTTAGCAATATAAATCATAAACACTTATACCTTAACATGCTAATTTTGCACAATTTTTTTCAAAATGCTTAATCTTTCTATCTTAAACACACCCAAAAAGAATTACTTAATTAAAACCTATACCAACATGAAAGCAAAAACAAGATAATATGGGAATTGAAATAAAACTAAAAATAACAGTAGGTTGCCTCCCATGTAGCACTTTTTTTAACGTCATTAGTTTAATGTACCTTTTAAGTTCAGGGTGGTTTATATAAATTGAGTTGTTGTAGCCTTACTTAGGTTCCATGATCTGTAAGTGGGCTACCTTTTGATACTTGACACAATATTTTTCCTTTGGCTCATTCGCTTAAATTTGCAATGGTTTTGGTGGATCCTTAAATGTAGAGTTTTGCAATATCTTGACACGACTCGTTATCATCGATGGCATCAAGAAATTCAAGAGAATTATTTTTGACATTGGAGACTCTAAATATAACCTCTTCATCCCCTACCCTTAAAGTTAACTTGACTTTGTCAACATCTATAACTGGCAGTCACTAAGAATGGTCGTCCGAGGACTAAGGGTATTTCCGTATCCTCCTCTATATTAAGAATTATAAAATCAATTAGGAATGTGAACTTATCAACCTTAACTGGTACCTCTTTTATGATTCTCCTAAGACGTTTGATTGATCTATCAGCTAGTTGAACACGTATCCTAGTTGATTTAAGTTCTCCTAATCCCATTTTTTCAAATAAAGTATAAGGCATCATATTTATGCCAGCCACAAAGTCGGCTAGAACTTTGTCTACTTTTAAACTACCTATAGTATAAGGGATATAGAAACTCCCTGGGTTAGTTTTCTTCTTCTGTAGTTTGATCTTCTTAGTTGAGCACTCCTTACTCAACACTGTAGTCTCCAGCTTCTGTGCTTCCTACTTGTTTGATGGTTGCTCTTTCAAAGATTCTTTGCTCTTTGGTTCCTATAAAAGAGATTCAACAATAAGACATTCATTCTTTAGTTGTTCTAAAAGATCAAGGACTTTATGTAACTCTGCCTCCAATGAATGTCTATTTGCTCTGATAAGATATCAAATTACAGGTCGATACTCCTTGACTCTCTTCAGGTGTTATCTACCTTCAGCCTTCGGGTGACTCTCAATAGTCACCGCCTTCTCTTCTTGGAGATTTTTCTTAATAGTTTGGGTGATTGCCATTGTTCTTTCTTTGGGATTTGTTTATGTTATGCTCGATAAACTCCCTTTCGATCTTTCCACCATTGACTTCGTAAATTGGTTGGTTTGTAGCTCCATGTTGCATATGGATGCACTTGTTTGCTGATGTTTTGTCCTTGATTCTTGAATAAATTCCATTATCAACTCATCCATGCTAGGCTTCTTGGGCTGTGATTCATGCTACTGGAATCCTAGTGGAGGATTGTTTCTTGTTTGTCTTTGACTTCCCTATGAAATGTTAGGGTGGTTCCTCTATCTAGGATTATAGGTATTGCTATATGGATTATTCTGGGGTTTTAGAGCATTCTCCAAATAATCCACGTGCTCGATTGAACTGATTGACACTCTTGTCTTTAGTGATCTAGCCTGCACACTTTAGACTGCATCATTCTTTCTTATGGAGCGATAGTTAATCTATCTATCTTCTTGCTTAGGGCCTCCAATTAACTTGCCAACTATGTCAACGTATCTACTTCTTATACTCCCACTGGCCTATTGGTTTGTGCTCTAGCTGAGCACTACTGGTAGTTGTTTATGGTCATATCCTCTATCAACTCTTGGGCCACTACAAGTGTTTTATTTCTTAATGTCCCTCTAGCTGTTGCACCTATAGATTGCCTTGTCCTTTGACTCAGCCCATTGTAAAAGGTTTGGATTTGCATCCACAGGGGTAGTCTATGAAGTGGGCGTCATCTGAGCATTTCCTTGAATCTCTCCCATGTGTCGTATAATGATTCACCTTCAACTTGGCAGTATGAGGAGATGCTATTCCTCAACTTTATAGTTTTAGCAGGTAGAAAGTATTTCAGTAAAATATTTCTTGCCACTAGTTCCTATGTAGTTAGTAAAGAACGTGGCATGGAATTTAACCACTTCTTAACCTTTCCTTTTAGAGAGAATGGGAATAGACGCAATATGATGATGTTATCATTAGCTCCATTTATTTTGAAATTATTGCAGATCTCCAGAAAGTTGAGAAGTGCCCGTTAGGGTTTCTGTCCTGGAGTCTGTAGAACTGGATTGACTATTGCACCATTTGAATGATGCTTGGCTTGATCTCGAAGTTGTTCGCCTGAATAGTCGATTTCTCAATGTTGGCTTCGACATTAGTTAAGTTTAACCTAGCATAGTAGTGAAGAGTTTTTCCAGATTTTCTAACATGCAGTAACACTTACCTATGCGAGCAAATCCGAAGCCCCAAGATCCTTGTGAGATGAAGCCAAATCCTTGTTCGGTTTTCCTTGTTCTTGTTGCAGCTACAGATGCACGAGTAGTGTCGGAAGAGCCCGTCAAATGCCGCGCCTCTACCGGTATCCACACCCACGAGACTGAACAATCAAACTTGGTGTGCTATCACCCTTGTAGCCTCCTCTTTTATCACAAAGGGAGGATGAAAGTCTAAGTGTAGAGAAAAGGAAGAGAGTGTTTCGGTTTTGAGAGCCTTTTTGAAACAAAATGAATTACTCTAGATCG
>JAOQMM010000006.1:6851951-6864920 GCA_027563515.1 Erythroxylum platyclados
TCCTTGACTATAATGGATTTAATTGCATAGCTGCTATTTACTGCCAAGATAATCGATTTCTCACTTATAAGGTCATTGGGTCTCTCACAATTGAGAGCATTGCCCCTCTTCTTCATTAAAACTAAGAGCTCCCAAGAAGAAATTGCTTCAGCCCCCATGAGCCTCCACGGAAGACCTCTCTCTTCTCTCCTTGGATTTTCTCCCAAATGTAGCAAGAATGGAGGCCCCCTCTTAGGGTTTCATTCTTTTCTTTTATAGTTCCTTCCAATTAGGGTAAAAACTAGGTTTTACCTGGCTCAAAATGTCCAAAATATACCTCGATAAGTTGAGTTCAGAAGTAGTCCCTGAGTTATCGTCGCGCAGGCCATAATCATGGCCTGTGTGACAAGCTTTTGTCACGATTGTGGCCAATTATGCCACGATCGCGGCACTCCATCATTCTTATTGGCCACAATTATGGCATTGGGTTCTTCCTCCAACCTTCTCCAAGTCTTCTATTCTTTGCTCTAATTCTTTTCCTTCTTATTCCATGAAGACAAGTGGATATGAATTTTCGGAAAACGACCCAAATGTAGTGCTTTTGACTCACTTTAACTCCTTTACTTTCGAATTGTACCTAACATCATATATGAGTTGAAGTGGGTATCTTAAGCAATTTCTTAACAATAATCACTAAGTGTTATGGAATAAATTCATAATCACTTAAGCACATATAATACATAATTACATAAAGTGCTGATACATGAGGATGAGATAGATGAAAAAAAGGTTGGATTAAACTAGTTTAGATAACCACAAATAAGATCAAAATTATTCGAGTCAAAGTAATAGTACCTAAAATCGAAAGAAGAGCTAGGTGTAGAAATCGAGGAAGAATTTGGAGTTTAAATTTAAAAATCAAAGAATTTTTACGAATATCATCATAGAAAGGAATAGTCTATTTTAGACAATGTGACAAGTTAAGGTCACCATATGTTAGTCCTTGAAGTGATTGACAGAATGGAAGCACGAAGAGTGAATGAGAAGTCAATATCAGTATTTTTTAGATGAATAAGTTTGTTTAAAATTTTAAGGACGAAATTTTTATAAGAAGGGGAGAATTTGTAATATATTATTTCGATTATGGTGCTATGTAATGTGTTGTACATGCATTTTATAGAGTATGCTCTATTTATGATATATTAGAGTAATTTAAGTATTTAAATGTATTATTGAGGATATAACGGAGATCACAGATAGATCAAAGATAGTTCTAGACTCGACCAATAATTTCCTGAAAATTTTCCAAAAACTCTGAAAAGCTACAGAACCAACTCCGTAACTATCGGTATATAGCGGTTAACCTAGTGTGGGTAAGCAATGTAGAACCAGCTCTGTAACTAGTGGTTAACCAGTCGCAAGTAATCGATATAGAACCAGCTCCGTGACTTTATGCCTAAACATACCATATGGTAATGAAGTTAGTGGTAGACTATGTCATGTAAGAAAGTTTTTGACAATGATAATGCGGCCACTATTTATTTTAAAAGTAATTTGAGAGGCACCGTATGTTACCAATTTTAGTGGTTGACTTATTTTCTTTGTATAAAAGTTTTCAGAAAACTTATTTCCACCATTTTTTATTGTTTAAGGAAAAAGGAAAATAGAAAATGGAAACTTGTATATTATGAGCTTAATTTTGAAAAAGAATTTTGAAATATTATTTCAAACAAATTAAAATTGTGTTATACAAAATGTTATTTTATAAGCAGAGTTTATTATGTACGAATGAATGTTTGTGGAGATTATTTTACCATTAGCTTTATTAGATAGATTATATTGGTTATGATGTTATGAAACATTTAACTTTCAGTAAAATGATTAACAATCGTTGAGCTCATTTAGCTTACCCCTATTTTTATATTTTTAAATAAACTATCCCAGGTATGCGTACAGGTGCTATAGTAGCTGGGATCCCACCGCATAAGATAGTTGTATTGTCGAGTGCTGCTATGCTTGTGTCATTTTGCTATGTATGTGTTTTCATGAAATTGACTTAATTGCTTGTATATATGGGTTAAATTATTTTGGAAAGGGTTTAAAAGTGTGACCTTGTAATATTTTAGGGAACTATTGCATATCTTTGAACATGTTTTGGAATGTACATTTATGAAAAGAATGGATGTTTATAAAAGCTTTTAAATGAAATGCATGAATATGTTTTAGCTTTTTAAAATTTATTGAAGTGATTGTTGAGATTGCTTGTGAGTGGACTTGAAGTCCAAAATTTGTAGTGGGGACTTTGATGTCAATAAAGAAGTATTTTGAACTTTTACAAAGGCTTTGAACATTTTGGAAATGTCAAAATGTAACCATTATGCTGTCAAATTTTTATTAAAAAAAATTCCCACTATTTTCTACGCTTTTAACATTTAAAGTATAAAAGTTTTTTAATAGTTGAACGACTTAACTTTGTAGGAACCCTTCAGTTGAGTTAGATATCGATTGAAGGGTTACCATACGGTTCCACTCAAGTTCCAGAAGAGGAACTCCGAGATGGGTCTTTTCATTGGCGATGAATCGGGGCATTGAAAAATTTAATTTCCACCTCAACCTATAACATTTTGTGGTGGAAATGGATAATATTTCCTTTGCAAAGATTCTTTAAACCGACAAAAAGATTTGACAGACAACCAATTACTTTGGCAAGATTAGTTCTCTCGCTATAAATTCACAGTCTACCATATCAAAGGTCATAACAATGTTCTTGCTGATTTCCTCTCCAGAAACAGAAAACCTATTCAATTCCTCTCTCCCATCCGAAGAAACCCAATTCCTCTAATCCTCCCAATTATGGATTTTCCCTTTTAAGTGAAGTTGTTGTTTTCCTCCACAAAAATCTTTTTTATTATCTTCACCTTTTCCTCACCAAATTGAAGATTCCTTCTTATCTACATCATTTTGACATATTAACGCCCTATCATAGTCATAACCTTCATCATCATATCTATGATACTCTTCCTCAACCAACTTTGTGGCATCTTCGGGCTTTGTCAGCCCTGTATGCCTGTCCAATTGCGTTATCTCTATTACTTGTTTATAAACATCTCGCCAATCCTGCCATTGAAAGTTCTCTGCTATAGACATTCTTAGAATGGTTCCAACCTTTGGCTAAATGGCGCATCTAACTAGGATAAATCCTTAATCAATATCAAATATGGAGCATTCCCCTGTCTGAACAAAAGCTCAATCTTTCTTCATAGTCTATCGTCCTTATAGCCTGACTAGAATGACTATGTCTACACCACTAACCACTTTCAAATTTGGAAAACCTCCATTAACTAGCCTAAAGATTAAAAAAAAAACATAATTCGTAATCTATATCATTTTTCAGATCACTTGAACCATCATTCCAAATTCACTAAGCCAATTACTTGTACATTTCTAGGTCCATATCTTGGTGACTTTGCCATTCCAGAGCCCATTTCACCATTTGATGGATATTAGACTTCATTTGACCAATTCGCTCATATGAGATTTAGTGTGAAGACAAGTGAATTGTCATGTCCACCTAGCTTTGAGCCTAAGAAAAATTTTGAAACTAGAGAAAGCTCCACTACTCCAAAGCCCAACAAACAACCTAAACTTCCTGACAATTTTCATGATGCTCAAGATCCCTGACTTCCAGTTTGGATCGATGCATGAATAGCTCATTTCATTAAAGAAATGAAAAAAATGGAGGATGATATGTCTGTTTCTGATGATAATAGTGGACCTCGATCTTTCTCTACACCTCCCTATTGAAAGATTCCATCTTATGTACCAGCACCTGTCTTAAGGATGTGTTGACCTTTGTTAGGAATCTTTAAAGGGGGTGGATGCTGACTGACTTGATTTAAGTACTGAACAACCTTGGTTTGATCTTTATTCCATAGTGGTGGATTCTTTCTCAATAATTTGAATAAGGAACTTATATAATCAGCCATGTATGAGATGAAATCTCTAACGTAATTAACAATTCCAAAGCATTATTGGATTTGCTTTGTGTTGAAATTATCATTAACGAAATGTAATAATTCATTGGCTATATGTGGGCGGGGCTAATAAAATCTATCGTGAAAATTCATACCCAAAAATTCTAATTGGGCTGCTCCTATATGACTTTTCTTGGCTGAGAGCATGATCTATATTACCATTTAATTGAAAGGTACCTTCAGTAATTATAATATTGTCCATCTATATTTAGGTTTCAATTAGTAAACATTATCATTCATTTCTAGGTAATCTTTTGTTTTTGAACGATTAAATCGATATAAGTATTAAATAAATTATTGGTTACATAGTAATTTATAATAAATAAATTATTTAATAAATTATAATTAAATAATAAATTTATTTGAATTAATATTTTCTATTCTTATTAAATTATTTTTAAAAAATTTAATAAATTATAAAATCTTTATAAAATCTTTTAAAATCTTTTTAATTAGATCACCTTTTTAAAGTTAAATAATATTTGATTTGATCTTTAAATACTTATTTATAACATTTGTAATCATATAGTTAATAACATTTTAATTTTATCATTTCCCATCAATTTTACTATACGTTTAATATCATTGTTATTGATAGTTCTATTACACAAGTCCTCGTTTATTCCTTTCCTACTCGAACCTTATGTCCTATATGCCTTCTATGTTTCCTTAATCACATTTTTATCAGTCAATTGATTAGTGCTCTAAATTAATGTGTAAATATGGATGTTAGTCAGGCAATCTACTATTTATCTTGCACAACTTTATTTTCACTAACTTATATAAATACTTTTTCGTTTTAGATTACATTTGTTTAGGTATTTCCTTATTATCTTTTTTATAAAAGTTCAAACACAATATATCTATATTAAATTAGCTAATATTTTTTAAGAAATTTAGAAAATTTAAAAACTATATTAATTTTTTATAATTTTAATGATAATTTCTGTATTAAATTATATATCTTGTATAATCTAAGATGGAAATGTTAACTCAGACACATACTAACAAATATTATGTGATATAATAAAAACTAATTTTGTATTAAAATTAAAATTTTGCTTGAAGTTTATAAATTTTAACAATTTTTGTTTTTTATTGAAAAGAAAAAGAACATCTTTCCAAAGTATGGATGATAAGTCCGTGCCTAATTCATGTCTAGCCCGAGACAACCCAATCTAAACTATTTTTTTAGCTAAAAATATAAAAATAATGTTGTTGTGCTTATATATATTGTCTCGAGCTAGAGTGAGCCGGGCTTGAGCTCAAATGTCATCCTACTAGTCCGGAGAAGTCATGGAAAATATTATCACAAGGCTGTATTTATTTTTGCATAGTTTTAATGACAATATCAATTATTTGACTTGAGCAATATTATCAAACAAACAGAAAACGAAGGTGGCCACCAGACCTGGTGGGAAGTAAAGGTCAGTAGGCACAAGGTACAGTCCAAAGAATTCCAAAGTACAGTCATTATTAGGTTAGTTTAGCAGCTAACTTAACTCATTACTTCAATAATTAATTTAAAAATAAAATAAAACAAAACAAAACTAGAAAGAGACTAGTAAAGCGCAGGACAGGATTATCCGACCCAAAACCAAAACCAATTGGCACAGTTGTCGACGATCAGCTTCCGTCCAAACTCGCCGGCTCAGGCAATCGAGACGAGGAAGAGATAACGGTTGATGGATTTGCAGGAGCTATGGGCGATCTTCGGGCCAGGATTTGCGGGCGCCATATTCGGTGCCGGATGGTGGTTCTGGATCGACGCCGTCGTTTGCAGTTCTGTCAAAGTCTCCTTTGTTCACTATCTTCCCGGTGTGGTCTCCTTGCTCACATGTTGTATCGTATAACGCGTGTAATGTGTGTTCATTGTTTGGACATTGGGAGTTAGGGTTTTGATTGGTGTTTATTATCGCAGGAATTTTTGCGTCTATTGCAGCGTTGATGTTTAATTGCGTTAGAAAAGATGATATTGATTACCCCTCTTATGATGAAGGCGAATGTAGGTCAGTTCCTTTTTCTTCTTTCACATTTGACTATCTTCTGTTTGATTCTAGATTTTCGATTTTGCGGTAAATTGTCTTCTGAATTTTGATCAGTGTATTTGGGTGGAGAAATGGAGCGACTGGTTTGTTCGTTATACTTGCTAAATTTTAAGTGATAAGTCACTGCTTTGCCATTAATTTGTCACTAGATAAAAATCTGTCTTTGTAGAGATACTGGTAATTTAGGTATCGTTCCTTTGAATTTCATATGGATGGATGGGATGTTATTATCTTGGAGTGGCTTATCCGGTATCAGTTATTAAGTGATGCTAGAAAGTCTAAATGAATTTAGTCATTAGATCAAGCTGGGACTTTGTTGAACTGTGACTGGTTTGCAAATCAGATTTCATTTGCTTATATATGTGTATAGTCAACTAAGGTAATGATGCCAGTTTTGTTAGGGAGTAGAGTTACAATGAGTTCTGTGATAGAATTGATAAGTGTCATGTTATAGGAGATATAAGTTAGTTGTGGAGATGATTGAGTTAGGAAAAAAGTAGAGGAAAATATTGACGGAGATGGTGGTAGTGCATTGGGCTTGTCACTTTCTTCATTGTAGACTCATAGCTCTATACTGTCTATGATTTCTTCCACCATGTTTGCCTGTTAAATTGGCAACTAATCATTAGCTAGGTTACCTGTAGGTTTGACCTTTTCTTGAACCTAAACATGGGATTGTTAAGATTTTCCAACCACATGCTCCATCTGGAAGGGCGTGGTGATTGTGTTCCTTTAGTGAAATGTTCCTTTAAGAGTGTAACCGATAGTTTGAAGGCTGTAGCATTTAAAGGATAACAAGAACAAGTCTTCACTATGTTTGTCAAACTGGCTACTTTTGAAGGTAGTCCTGTTTCCATGCAACCAAGACTAGCTAATCCTGATGTTGGGTTTGAGTTATCACTTGATTATGTAAATTCCTAACAGTAGGCTGATCATTTAACCAAGTTGGGTTGGACATTAACCCCTAAATTTATTTCTCTTAACGTGATTCTGTTCACCTGAAACTACGACAGGGGGGGACATGAGCATCTGGTGAGCGAGAGCAAGAGCGAGAGCGAGCGACAGGCGAGGTGAGTGAAACACGAGCATTTGGTGAGGTACAAGGAGTAAGAGTGAGTGATTAGGCGAGCTTGGCGAGAGCGGAGCTGAGGGCTGCATGCTACTGTGGAGTGACACTAATTAATCTACAGTAACTTATGAGATGCTCTCTCTACCTTCTCTCTACCTTGGCTTTCTACATGCACTGCATGGGTTTGGCAGTGATTTCTGCTGAAACTTCTGCTTTCTTCCCTTGCTTTATCCACACTCAAACACCTCTCTGATCTACCTTTTGCTTCTCAACTTCTCGCCTAACCACCTTGGTTTGAACCCTTTTGTTTTTTGCTAGTTTAGGAAGCCCACCTAAACACTTTCCATACTCAGGAATGATAGGTTATCATTAATGGTAATAGGTCTCCCGCAAACACTTAATCCTTCCCGTCCACTCCTTTACCGACAGAGGAGTTCCTTCCCTTGACAAACACTCCTACACCTTCGCAGCAATATCCCTCGTCCCAAAAGCTAGTGAACAAACTTGGAGCTGTGTAGTGGTGGTAGACCCAGATTCATTTGGTAAGCTGCATTTTGTAGCTAGTTCAAAAGAAGGTCCAGTCACCCCACTAACTAAAGTTCTTCCACAAGGTGCAAACAAGTGGATGTCCTCCTTGGTTGGTTACTTTTTGGAAAAGAGGATAGCCTTCCCTGCGGTGCAACACTAATTGGAAGAAATGTGGCCTGCAATCGACACTAATCACTGAAGATGATCTATTCATCTTTCGGTTATGTTATGAGGAAATGGCTGGAAAGGTTATGGACATGGGACCGTGGGATATACAAGGTAAGCCTCTATTTTTAAGGAAAAGGGTGTTGGGATTCAAGCTTGATAGAAATGAAATCAAAAATATTCCTATATGTGTGAATATGCATAAAATTCCACTTGAATATTGGTCATCTGAAGGTTTAAGTCACTTAGCTAGTTACCTTGGAACTCCTCTTGCTTTGGATGAAAACACAGTCAATATTAAGAGAGTAGAATATGCGAGAGTTTGTATTGATGTTGCTCATAAGAAGATTATGCCTGATTGCATACCTATAATGAAGTTCAATTCGAAAGGAGAGCTAGTTGAAGACAAGATTCTGATTTCCTACCGTTGGAAGCCATATGCTAAACCTATCACCAAAATGTGGATCCCTAAAATTAACACTAATGATGAAGGCAAGGTAGAAAGACTGTAGTTGGTGAATTCTAATTCTTTACAAACTGTTGGTGAAAGTACTGGTTCACAAATGCAAAAATCTCAAGGTACAGAAAATGTGTTCTTGGAAAAGATTGTTACATGGCAGGTGGAAGTTATTGAAAATTTGAGCTTGGATCAGACTTTTCCAGGTCAGGTTGTAGCTGATGAGTTTAATATGGAATTGAATGTTCAGAATCATATTGAAGTTGCTGTTGACAAACATGGAGAGCATGCAGAAAATGGAAGCTCATTAGTAGTTTCAAGTCCGGATGCATCAAAACAAGTTGCTAGTTCACAGAATGATGAAGTTGCTCAAATGCAGAATATTACGTTTTCTATTGATCATCAGTATAATACTGAAGAGGCTCTGAATATGGAGAACTCTTCACTTTCCATGTGTGGTGAATTAAAAGAAACAGAAAATGATAGAGTAGCTACTCCTGCTGCTGTAATTCATAGGAAGGATATTGGCAGTAATGAATCTAATCAACAACAAGAGGAGTGGCAAGCAACCGTGACTAGGAGTAGAAAATCCAGGATAAGGAACCGTGACTAGAAGTAGAAAATCCAGGATAAGGACTAAGTCCTCACAATCCAAATGATTTGTACTCTTTGGAATGTAAGGGACTTAATTGCCCCAATAAACTACTAGCTTTAAAAGATTATATTGAAGCTAGCCAAACTTGTTTTGTTGGTCTGGTGGAAACCAAGATCAAGGAAGAAGCTTTTCTAAATGGTTTGAAATTCATACCTACTGATTGGATGACTCTCAACAACCATTCTGGACACCCTAATGGAAGGGTTATAGTTGATATGGATCCTGCCTACTTGACTATCTTGAAGTGGTATTGTACTGATCAATTACTTCACTGCAAAATGGTGCTAAGATGCCTCAACATTCCAATTGCTATAACCGTTGTCTATGCTACTAATTGGGAGTTTCAAAGAGACAACTTGTGGAGAGAATTGCAAGTTATAGATTTGAATATGTCTATGCCTTGGATGGTGGCAGGTGATTTTAATTGTCTACTCTCTCCTTTTGAATCCTTAGGTGCGAGGAAAGTATCTCATGCTGAAATTAGAGAACTATCTATAGTGATTGCTTCTCTTGGATTAGTGGATCTCAGGTTTTATGGCCCAATATTTACATGGAGTAATCACCAGAAGGGTTGTAAGTTAATTCAGAGAAAGCTAGACTGATGTTTAGTGAATAGAAGATGGTTATCTCAATTGACTGAAAGGTATTTGAATTTTGAGGAACCTTTATTCTCAGATCATATACCTATTAAGGTGTGTATCACTGGCAGCTCAATCAAGAGAAGATCACCTTTCAGGTTCTTTATTTCTTTACTTAAACATTCTTAGCTTGAATCAATTATTACACATGTTGTTGGGTTAAAGTTGCAGGGTTCTAAATCATTTCAGTATGTTCAAATGCTGAAATTTATTAAAGCTGAATGTGTTAAGCTCCTCAAGCACAACTCAAACCCTCTGAAATTTAGTAAAGTGCAGGCTCTTGCAGATTTATCTTTAACTCAAAAGCAATAGGCTATGGATCATACCAATTCCACTCTCTTGGTTAAAGAGAAATCAGACTTGAGTAGATATTTGCAGTCCATTAAAGTATACAGAGAACAATTGAAACAGAAGTCGAGAAGTATGTGGATGCAGCATGGTGACAACAATACCAACTACTTTTTCTATGTAATTCAAGGCAGAAGAAATAGAAATAAGATTGTGTGTCTTGAGAATGAAGATGGTATCAACATAAATGATCAGGAGGAGATGAAAGGTATGGCTAGAAGTCACTTTTGTGCAAGAAATAGAATCTCTACTCACACTACAAGTCTCCTTAGCAGTTTGGTTAGTTGAATGGTTGGTTTAATCAATCATATACAAGAAGCTACTCTAATTAGAGAAGTCACTAGTGATGAGATAAAGGAAGTCTTGTTCTTATTTTATCCTGATAAATCTCGTGGGCCAGATGGTTTCAATGCCGGATTTTTTCAAGAAAATGGAATCTTGTGCAAGTACCAATGGTCAAAGCAGTTCAGGAATTCTTTGCGAGTGGTAGATTACTCAAAGAGATCAATAAAACTTATCTTGCTTTAGTCCCAAAAGTTTCTAATCCTAAGAAACTAAATGACTATAAACCTATTGCCTGTTTATTAACTGGATTCATGCTTGCATATCTACAACTTCTTTCTCAGTGTTAATGAATGGGGAACCTATTCAACTATACCAAGCAGTTAGGGGAATAAGGCAAGGGGATCCACTATCTCCCTACTTTTTTACCATCACTATGAAGGTTCTTAAAAGAATGACACAGATGTGTATTGATGAAAGCTCAGTTTTCAGATGTCATTATTTTTAGACAGCTTAACGTTACACAACTTTCTTTTGCAGATGATATACTCATGCTATGTGCTTAAGACACTTCTTCAATTGAGATTATCTTATCATCTTTACAGAGATTCTAGGAAGTATCTGGGCTGAGATCCTCAAAAAAGCTCTGCTTATCCATCTAAGCTAAGTTCTGATGACTCCTCAAGGGTGATTATTGAAGCTAGACTGTCCATTCACCAGTTACCATTTACTTATTTGGGAATTCCGATCTCCACTAGGGAGCTTAAGGAAGCTGAATGTAGACCTCTCATTGATAAAGTTTAGAAAAGAATTTATACTTGGACTAACAAGTTTCTATCTTATGGAGGTAGACTTTAGCTTGCAATTTCAATTTTCAATAACATACACATCTATTGGCTATCTCACTTAGCTATTCCTAAAGTAGTTTTGAAGAAGATTGATAGAAGCATAAGAGACTTCATATGGCATGGGCTGAATTCGAGTGGTAAGAAGACTTCCAAAGTTGAATGGAGTGTTATTTGTCTTCCCAAAGAAAATGGAGGGACAGGAATGAACTCTGCTAGCAGAATGAACAAAGTATTGTTAGCTAAAAGTCTATAGAGAATATGTTATGATAAGGAGAGCCTCTGGCTGAAATGGGTGCATATGTTTCATGTCAAACAAAGATGCATTTGGTCTATCGCTAAAAAATGTAATCAATCCTATACTTTTCAACAAATCTTATGTACCAGGTCAGTTATGCATCCTTGTATCAGGCACTACATTAGAGATGGTAGAAGTACTAATTTCTGGTTTGATAATTGGCATTCTCTTGGGCCTTTATGCTACACACAATACTTCACTGCTCGTAGAGGACTGATGCCTAAAAACACCATGATGCATAAACTTATTCAAAATGACAATTGGTATTGGCCATTTCACACTAGGGGAATTAGTCCAATTGCAGACTGTATGCTAGATCATTTACGAAATCAAAGGCTAGAAGATGAAGTCAGATGGGAGTTACATAGTGAGCACAAGTTTGGTGCTCTTTTATGCAAAAAGCTGCTTCTTGGTCCAGTCTTCAGGTTTCCCCTTCACAAATTGATATGGGGTTCAGGAATAGCTAAGGCTCATTCATTCATTCTCTGATTAGCACCTATTCAAAAGCTAGGAACTATAGATAGCATTAAATTCCAGATCCCTAATATGACATGTCCTCTTCGTATCAATGAAGTTGAATCTCTTGATCACATCTTTTTTAAGTGTTGTCATACAAATCAGTTTGTTTGATCTGCAAGATAGGAGCCTCAGCTGGCTGGAAAGTCTAGCTTGGATTATGGATTTGAAATGGAAAAGTAAGGAAGATTGCAAGGTGTTTAAGGTTGGTGGTTTTGCTATGTTAGTGCATTTCATTTGGATGCTGAGAAGAAACGAGTTATTTGGGAAATCTGAACAACATAACAAATTCACCTGGATGGAGTTCTATCTCAAGTTTAGAATGAGGATTGAGAGAAACTTCCCATTAACTACTCATCTCTACTTGATTCATTGTATCACTTAGAAAGTTAGCAGTGTATTAAAGGTGTTTTTCTTAATATGTATTTTGCTGATTTTCACACTCCAATTTTTGGGGATGAATTTTATTTCACTTTGTAATCTCCACCTTTTTGAATGAATACATTACTTATTTTTATTAAAAAAAAAAAGGGGTTTTCTTTGTGATTTTTAACTTAAAAATACCATGTTTTCCATATTTCATGTGCACACTTGAGGTGTTCTTGCACACAACTTCCTACAAAAATGAATGTTTGCTTTGCAAGTACTTCACCATTATATTTGCTACAAAAATGAAAGTTTGCTTTGCAAGTACTTCACCATTATATTTGCTATCTTAATCAAAACTGGTTCTTAAACATCTGAATTTTTAGATGTATTTACTTGCTCTAGATGAGTTTTGCTAATACCTTCCTTTTGGATGGTGGCACAGATTGAAGCTCTGGCTTTTCTTTGCTTATGTTGTTTCATTCGTTTCTCTTGCTGCATCCGTGGGCTTACTGATACAAGATTCAATTGTCAAAACTGGGCCTTCAGTTTGGACTGGAACTGCAGGTGTCTTGCAGTGTGTGTTTGTGTTGGTTAGGTAAGTGATAGTTATGCTTTGCTTACACCTCACCTATTGAAACTTTTAAGTTATTGTTAGAGTGTTCCATATTGACTAAACATAAAAATGTTAAAGGGTTTATAAGTGGTAAGGGTCAACTATCCAAATGACTAGTTCTAGTC
>JAOQMM010000006.1:6947285-6961300 GCA_027563515.1 Erythroxylum platyclados
ACAACATCCTTTACTCACCTTAGTCACTTGAAAGATTCTCCTTGTAAAGCCCTAGAAATGGAGATTGGTGAAGAAGACGAAGATGATGAAGTTGGAGTGGATGATGGAGCTTCAACCTTCAACCACTTTCTTACAACTTTGAGGCTACAATGGAAGAACAAGATGAAGCTAGGTGAGTGGGCGGTGATGAGTGGTGTGAAATGAAGGAGAAGAAGAAGAAAATGGAGAAAATGAAGACAAGAGCAAGATGTTGTTCGGTGGTGGCGTGAAGGAGAAGAGAAGATAAGTAAAAATGATGAAAATGAGAAGATGAGTAAAAATGATGAAAATGCTTAAGTCTTTAAGCGTCTCCAACATTGTCGTGCACGCTCCCTTCTCAAACACACACATGCACTTTTCCTCATTTAATGCTCATACAAGTTCCTATGCATCATTAATGCATCTCATCATTTGCTCAATTAATGCTCCAATTAATGCATGTAGTGGAGGGACCCACATCATTCCATGTGTCTCCATTCTTGGTCTCTCATTTGATTCTGCAACTCTGGCTCAGTTTCGGGATCCTTTGGGTCCGAATCAACTTTTACCTAAACCACAAGAAACATAGCTCTATCTCTTAGCTTCATTTCGAATCAAAAATTGCATTAATCGGACTTTTACAACAAAGATATGATTTTCCAAACTTTATAGCTCATAAATAACTTTATACATGCCCAAAAATCACTATTTGGACCCATTGTCTATACTCTTAGCCCAATTTCGTATTAAATCCACAATTAAACTATAGCAATTTCCAACTAGGGTACATTCAGGGCATTACACGAAGTGTTTATGTCGTTTAGAGCATGAATTTAATCTTAATTTTATGTTTCATGAGGTGTTTGATGTGTTTGTGAGTGTTGGAAATTAGGTCATTGACGAACAAGGAAGATGGAAGCTGCATAAAAGGGGTCATGATCGTGTATGAGGACCACGATCGTGACAGGCGTGCATGCCTCTATCATGATCATGCCTCAAGGAGCACCATTGTGACAGAGAGGATGAAACATGGAGCATGATCGTGATAGAGAGGGAAACACCAATAGCACGATCATGACTTTTATGTCACAATCATGACAGAGAGTTTCCAGGCACAAATTTTTTCATCTATTTTAGAGTTTGGGGCTACTTTTGGAACCAGAAAAAGTGACAAACCCTAGACATGACCCTAAGTAACTATATAAGAACATGAAATACAATAAAAAATAGTAGCAGCCACAATTAAAAGTGAGTCAAAAGTGGGAGATCAAGAAGAACATCAAGGAATTCCAGCTTTCCTGATCAAGGACCAAATAGAGTTTTTATTCTTTTTCCCTTGTTTCTTTTAATTATTATTTATGTGTAATCAAAATTCTCTGACGTTAAACATGTTTAAGAAAGTTCTAAATGTCATATTAGGATTTTTTTAAAATTATTTTGTGAATTTTAATTATTTCTTATTTCAATACATATTGAATTTTAGTAATAATTGTTCTTGCATAAACTTGACAACAAATCAAGAGAGTGAGTCAAAAGTAATTAATATTAGATTGTACAAACAGAGTTGGCAGTTTAATAGACTCACACTTATCAAATTAACAATCATTTGAAGACAGATCTTATTTGAGAAATTAATTATCCAATAGATTGCTTTAGATCTACTTGAATAAGTTAAGAAAAGTTTTGTGAATTGAGAGATTGCAAATCTGAAAATTTTGAATTCAATTAGGGTTAATTGATTATATCTTGAGAGAGAGAGTAATCAATAACTTAGGAAATTTAAGATCAAACACATAATTAGATTAACTAGATTAAAGGAAATAAAATAAGGAAAGAATAAGTCCTAAGTATTCAATCTTAATCAAAACCTTAAATTTATTGGCAGCACATTGTTTAATTGTTTATTTGCTTCATTTATTATTATTTTTTAAATTCTATATTTAATTTTATTCAAATCAATTTCTGAATACCTTAGTGAAAATTTGATTCAAATAATTAACTCTTGCATAATCCCCGTGGTAATGATAACATTTTATACTACAAGATACAATCTGTATGCTTGGGGTGTATTGAGAATTTTATTATTATATATAAAACTTGCTCAACGATCATATGGTTGTTATCCTTAACTTTTGAAACTAAGGGTTACTGCAGAAAGGGGAAGGCCTTATCAATCTTCATGACCTAACCAGAAGAGAGCTGACACATGATAGTCCTTTAATGTGTTAAGATCTGGAAGCTTTGAGATTTTCCCGAGGTTCACTAGTTGGTGTGTCTCCACGTGGGAAAACGGTGTTTAACTTGATTTCTTTTGTATTATATCTCTAAACGTTTACGTATTGTACGTTTCAATTATTCAATTCTTATACTAATGATATTTTACCTTTTCAAAAAAAAATAGATTTCATAAAGCTTGGGGTTTTGGATTTCTAAATCAAAATTTCAAAATCTCAACTCTAGCTTTATATATTTAAACTCTCAAATTAAAAATAACCAGATATAAATCTAATTTTTAGGATTTGTAAGTTATTATTCTGACACTGTTTTAGATTAAGTTAAATCTAATTTAATCTTAAATTAGGATTTTTGTAACAATTGTAATTTTATTTTCAAAATTAAAATCAATATAAATTAAAAATACTTAAATAAGTTCTAGATCTAAAGTTAGCTATGATACTACTGTTAACAAATCGAGATGGGATTCGATCCCACACACAATAGAACAAGAATGAAAATTTTTTGTATGATTTTCTGAAAGCTTTAAGATCATTTAAATTCTATAACATGATTAACACATAAAATATAATAAAGCATTGATTTGAATAATTAAGAACACGTAACTAAGAGTAGTACACTAGCAATATTAATTCAAAAATAATTAATAAAAAATAATTGAATCTCAGTAAAACTAAAAAAATGAACTAAATTAATATACAGTCACTACAAGGTTTATCCCAAAGTTCATCTAATCTAAGTACCAACAAAGTTTTAATTTATAATCACAAAAGATATAACATCAAAACTAAAGGAAAAATATAAAATAAAAAGAAACATGAATGAAATCCCTTTTAATCTTCATAAAATCTATTTTAGATTTATGGTAATCCACTCCAAATATGTTCTTACTTATTCTTTATTCTTTCTATCGTCCTAGGCCGTCAATTTATGTTTTCCTGAACCTCTTATGGATCACTGTGGACCTTCTTTGTTATCTCTTTGTTTTTCACTTTTACAACTTTAAAATTAGGATTTCTAAAGTGGACACAGTCACTTATATAACCTTGTTCATAATTGTGTCCCTCAATCTTACTTTAATTCTTTGCAAATCACAAAGAAACACAGTCCTAGAAAGCTACACAGTTATGGGCATGGTCTTGTCCAACTCTAAACGGCCATATCCCTTAGTGACAACTTCAATCCTTTAATTTATACATTTATTTTATCTGATTTCTACTCCACTCGACCCATAAAGGCAATTAAGACCTAAAAAATATAATATAAACAAACTAAATACCAAAACCAATAAAAAATACTCTCAATTAAACAAGTAAAATGCTATAAACATAAGATTAAAAATATATTCAAGCATGAATCATTTGTACATTATTTTGAAGGTTGATCTTTTTCTTATCCTTCCCCTCAAAGCGTTTCCCAAAATTGACTCAGTTATACCACCGTAGCTGCATAAATGTTTGATCTCTAATGATATCTAAAGAATTTGCTAAGAGAATTACAATTATTGTAGAGAGGGTTAGACAAGAAAATGCTAACTCCTTTGGAGTCTAAGCCAAATTATAATAGATTTTGCATATTTTAGTAATTTAATTGAAATAAAATTTTAATTTCAATTAAAATTACAATTAATTCTAATTAAATATTAATTATACCAAAATAAGACTTAATACCTTATATTAACCCTTATTTATTAAATATCTCATATTTAATCATAAATTTTCTCGATCTTTACAATCAAATCCATCTTGATTAAAACTCATTTTCTCTCTTCAATTTATTCTTTATGTGTGACCTGTTAGGTTCCTAAATATGTTGACAATGGATATTAATTATAATCCTAAATCATATTTAGGATTGGATAAATTAAACTCATTTAATTTATCTGTAATTCTCTAACTAAATAATTAATAATCATAGATCAAGATTGTCGTCTAGTAATGCATCATGACCACCTAAATATCTAAGAATGTCAAAGTAATTTTAAGTAACCTTTCTGTGTATGATTTTTCTATATAATTTAATCCTTTCATCACATAATATTTTGATTAGGCATAGAACATGAAAATAATGTCTACTTTGTTTGAGTCTAATCATATTAGTTCTCCATCATCAGTAATTAATTCAATTAATGACATTTGAAAACTATTTTTAAAGTGTTATTCTACCTTGACAAAGGATTTCTTGAATCAATGCTAATCAAGAATAATAGATTATTCTCCTTAATTAATTAAGGGTGATGAATAATATATTGATTACTCAACTATCTCATACAGTTTATGTTATATTCAGTGACTACTGACCAAGCAAGCTTTGATTAGAATAGGTCATAAATAATATCAAAACATAACAATCCCTAGGTCCTTTGGGGATCTTAAGTCAAAGGAACACTTATACTATCATTACAATGAGATTTTTCATAGATATACAAGTAATGTTCTGAATAAAATTCTCATATAGGATCAACTCAATAAACTTATTCTCTAATAAGCACGCATACGTTTATTTAAGTATCTCCATACTTTAGTCTAGGAAATCGACTACTTCCTTCGTAAGGAAGAAACATAATATATGCTAGTCTTTTTACAATTTATTAATGTCTAGTCTTAATAAAACAATGATTAAAAATAATATAAGGATAATATATAAATATAATATGAATCTCATAATTATGATTTCTTCATAATAATTATGTTACAAAGCTACAACCAAGTGATTAGTTGCAGAGCATAAACCAACATATGGATGGCACCACCTCTCTACAAAAACAATAGGGTTCCTACAATTATCCTATAGTCAGTCTCCTTCCTATGCCTGTCCACTTATTAAAACAGATGTGGATGTGAATCCTTCTGGTTTGTAAGCCTATATTTTTCCCAAATGTTTGGTTTCCTAACCTTCTTCTTCTTAATAATATCTTTTTTAGTGCTTTTTAAATAAAAAAACATTATATTAAGAAGGTAGAATTAATAATGAATGTAATATTTTAGTGATGTACTAGGTAGTCAATAATAATTTTGCAGCAGATAAATTGAAAATGAAAGTAAATAAAAATTTACCAAATAATTAGAATATTCGTTAAAAGTTTATATTCAACATGTACCTAATACATGTGATTATCAAGAGATTAATCACTGTCCTAACAACACGAGGTCTTCCAGCAAAAGAACCATAGTTACATCCTTCTCTCGTGTTCATTTATTATGGTTATGAAAAATTCTTGGATTCGTGCTTTCTCTACAAGATTAATGAATAATTAGATAAGATGAGTAAATTTTTATTTCAAATTAGCGAATTCCATATTCAATTTAAGCTAAACTAGTTTATAATTTACATTCTTACTTGTGAGTATATAATTTTTTGTCCTAATAATGTTTAAATAATTTGATTGATTCGGACAGTCACATGTTAATATCCAATTACACAACGTATCTGTATCAAGGAAAATTCGAAAGAAACAGGAGTTTGTACTTGACAATAGATTAATTATTTCGAGAGATAGAATCCATCAATATATATATATATAAATACACACACACACATATGTCATCGATCAAATTCTCAACGTAAACATCATTATAAGTTTTAACTAATTGTTGACCAGGCACAAATGAGAAATAAATTAAATTTAACGTCCATGTTAAGTGATTAGTGTCGGCACCTGATAGTAACCATCTGTTTCAGGAATTTACGAAGCAAACAAACGATGAATGCTTTTACCTGTACAGTAAATAACCTTTGGTTCTTTTATCAGTCTCTTTAATAACTGCGAACTCATCCAGTTGCGTAAAATCATCGAAATGGTTGAACAGTCAGTGATTAAGCAAACCCCTTGCAATTAAACTGTGGTTGGATAAGGAAAATAGAAAAAAAGGGCAGTTCCGTAATTGGAAAATAAAAACAAAAATCAAACCCCTTGCAGTAAAACCGTGATTGGATAAGGATAATGGACAAAAAGGGCAGTTCCGTAATTGGAAAAAAACAAAAATGAAACAGCTCTCCTAGGGTTCCTAAAAGGTTCTATGCTGCTACCCTTCCATTCTTGAAGGCAGAGAACAAGTTCCGGAAATTTAATGCGTTTTAACTTTGAACTTGAAAAAGTAAATGATGACAACCCACATCGCTTTCAATCCAAGTACTGAGTTGCTTCTTTCGTTCTATCTACTTTCTTGTCGTCTTCTATATATAGTGACTTGCGAGACGTTCGTCGTGGGATAAGTTTTTGTAGAGAAAAGATTGAGGCTTGAGAATTGGAGACAAGAAAGTGGGAGTTGGGAACTGGGAAATGGAGGAGAAAGGACCGGAGTTACGATTGTTTGACAGCAGTGAAGAGCTGTCCTCAGGCTTAGCTGACTATGTTCTCCAAATTTCTGATTCTGCTATAAGAGAGAGAGGGTCTTTTTCACTTGTTCTTTCTGGAGGAGATATACCAAAACGCTTAGGGTTCTTTCTCTTTCCACAAACAAATTTCTCGTACTCAGTTGAAATGCTATATTTTTTGTGAAATGCTTGTATCTGTGCTTTAATGGCCTTATATTCTGTAATGCGTGAATGTTGTAGGAAGCTGACTAGGTCACCATTTTCAAAAATGGTGGAGTGGTCGAAATGGCATGTGTTTTGGGCTGAGGAGAACGTCGTTGCTAAGAGACACCCAGACAGCTTATACTGGCAAGCCAAAGAACATTTTCTCTCCAAGGTTACTTTCCTCCCTCGTTTTGTTTCTTCAAAATCTTATAAAATTACACTTTTTTTCGATTTTCTTCCATGTTAAGTACAGATTTAAACACAGAAGAAATAACTTAGTACAATACCTACGGATAGCTTTATATATAGTAAACAATGCATTTTTCCCCGTTGTAAAAACATAAGAAATGGGGTTTATCGGCTCTACCGGATATGGCTGCATATTATATAACCTTTTAGAACCTTACGTTTTAGCTAGATTTTAACTGAATAATTGGTGTTGTCGTCGTCAAAAAAATAAAAGAGATACTAACCGATGTCTAGGATTTAACTGGCGTACAAATTACGAGTGGGAGTGATTTAACTCAAGCCACATGAACTTATCAGTGCTTTACTTTAGCGACTAGACTTGAAATTCTTGGAGATCGCTGTATCACGGGCCAGCTGGGTTTAGCGGATGAATTATGTCTTAAGCTCCCACCACAAAAATTTTGGACCTATAGTCTATGATGTGTGTTGTCTATTCTGGAAGTAATCTCTGGTTCTTATTAAGTCGGAGCTGTGACGTATACAAAATCGTTTACCCATTTTGCTTACCATTTGTACGGAACCCCACTTACTTCCAAACAAGATATATGCTTATCCTGTTTCTTCTGTATCTCATTATTGAATTTGCCCGCGGAACAGCATTCGGTTGGTGACATGTATAATCATCTTTTTAGTTTTCATTTCTAAAAAAAGAAAAGGAGCCCCACAATGGATTCTTGGGGCTTCAAACAATCGAAATAGTCTCCTTTCAGGTGAACCAGTAGCTTGGAGGTCTGGGGCAAAAGACCTAAGATGGTAAAAGCAACTATGTAGATGTAGTTGCACAACAACATCATTGTTAAATTCACCCATCATCATCATCATTATTATTATTAATTTCTGGAGTAAATATTTTTTTCTTAATGAAGCCAGCTATGTTCCATTAAACTTGGACCAACCCGCTGCAAGAATCCAGCATTGAACCTCGTAGTTTTGACAAATTTGGTGTATTGTGCAGGTTCCTATACAGCCCGCTCAAGTTACTCCCGTGAGCCACGGCGTACCGGGTGAGTCAGCAGCCGACAGCTACGAGCTTTCCATCAGGCAACTAGTGAGAAATCGAACGGTGGCGGTTTCTCCATCAAGTGATTGTCCAAGGTTTGACCTTGTTCTGCTAAATCTCGGGGTCCACGGTCACGTGGCTTCTCTATACCCTAACAACCCTGCTGTGCTCGGGGAGGAGTCTCAGTGGGTTTGCTGCGTTTCTTCCGACAGCTCAACAGAGCGAGTGACTCTGACGCTCCCCGTTGTAAATGCTGCTGCCCACGTGGCAATTGTTGCTTCTGGAGCTCACATGGCCCGACCATTTTTGGATGCGATGAAGTTGGGTCAGAGACCCACTGGATCGAACCCAGCCCAGGTGGTCCGACCCAAAGAGGGAAAGCTGGTTTGGTTTGTAGATGCAAATGCAGCCTCGTTATTTCTCAATTGCAAGGGGCAGGCGGCCTCCTCGTCCTCCTAGGAATATGTTTCTCCTCCTTTTTGCTTCTCTTGTAGAAATGAATGGGGCCGTTTTTGCAATGTAATGCAAGGAGAGTAGAGAGACTGTGATCAATTTATTTTGGCCCCTATCCGGATGTTGTGAACGAAGTAGTCTATTGCAATGAAAAACTTGAACGTCATGTATCGCCAAACTTAATTTGTCCTTGCTTGACATCAAATGGAGTTGGGCACTCCATACCTTAAGAGTTAACAGGAAAGATAATGGCTTAATGTTTAGGGTAAATTATAAAAAATAATGGAAATTTAACTATTTTTTAAATAATAGTCAAAATTATTTATAATGATAATAAAATACTCAAAAAAATTTATTTATAATAAAAATAATTTATTATTGACTATATAATTAACATTATTAATGCGACAAATTACATCAACAAAACTATTTCACACGTGGGATCCTTCAATATTATTGTCGTAGCACTAGATGTCAGGCTATGAAGAATATGACCCCCACTTAAAACTTATACAAGCCAAATGCTCAGTTGCTCATATTTACTATTGTACATAGCAAAACTATTGTAGTGTTATAGCCCCTCAACCATTTGATACAGCCGCTTCCTCTCGAAATTCCCATATCCTTACAATTTGGCCACTTCTCCCACAACACATGTATCTGGAAACCTTGTGTTTTTTTTTTAAAAGGAAAAAAGGGGTTTATATAATATAGGAAGAATACGTAATATACAAAATGTTAAAGGTTGGATCCTTTACTCTACCTGCTAACTACATTAGGAAAGGATTACATGGTATTCAAAATAAAGAATCAACAAGACAAGTGCTCAGTTGTTAAACGATGAGAATACGCCTATTGTGACATGTTGGCGTAGATTCTTAACAATTAGTAGCTTATAGATATATCTGTTGGGTCAGTTGAACTGTTTCTATGGTGGAGCTTTGATTAGCAAACCGCCTGCAATTGCGTTCCTTCCAGAGGATGTATATACAAGTTCCCAAAGCTATTATAAACAGGCATTGAGGGAGTCGGGAGCAGGTTGGTCTGCCTAATAACCTTTAAAGAATTTCTGGTATGGTATTACCGGGATTCATCCATCGAGATTGTCTCGCAATCCTCCGCCATATGGGAAGGTTGAAAGGGCAAGTCAAGAAAAGGTGATCCAGCTTTCATCATAGAGTTGACACAGGTGGCAAGTTCGATTCACTGCAGATAAGGTAGTCTATCTGTTGTAGTTAATTTGTTTTGGACAGCAAGCCAAAGAATAAATGAAAGTCGAGGAGTAAGTGCCTTGTTCCACATGATAGTGTGCCAAACGACCTCAGGTTATCTTCTTCGCAAATGTTCCTTGGTGATTTTGCTGCTAAGGGGATGAATCGGATGGCCTTTCCAATAGGTTATAACAGTTGAGGTTGGACCAGTACTTGGGTCGTTCGTGATATCCGCTTAAACCATGTCTCTCAGTGTAAGTAGTTGGTTAAGGAAGTGAGAGTGGGATGGGCTATTTCTTAATTGCTAGATACTTCGGTCTTTAATGAAATAAGAGTGCAACCATCGAATCCACAGTGACTACTTATCCTGTAAGATCCACCATAACCGTTTATGAATCAAAGCTTGGTTAGTAACTTTGATGGAGAAGATATTCAGGCTACCTTCTTTTTTAGAGAGACAAACATTAGTCCAACGAACCTTTGCTGCACCTTAGGTATCACCCGTATGGCTCTACAAAAAATTCCTAAGTAACCTTTCATTGGTTTTGATAAGGCTTTGGGAGAGGAATACATGGGAGCTCCAGTATACATATAGAGAGTTGAGCACAGATTGAATAAGCTGGAGTCGACCCACATATGAAATACTTTTATTAGCCCATTAGTTGATTCTTCTCTGGATACGTTCAATAAGAGGTAAGTAGTCTTGATAGTTAAGATGTTTTGTAGTGACAGAAAGGCCCAGATACTTTATAGGGGGACTGGTAGAGGTCATTCCAGTAATGTCTGGAGTAAGATCAGAGGCAACTTTTGAAAGGATAAAATGAATCTTGTCAAGATTGATATGTAATATGGAATATCCCTTGAAAACGTCAAGCGCCTTCATGAAGGTGGTAATAGAGTTTAACTGAGCTCTGCAAAAAAGAAGAAGGTCATCGGCAAAATGCTTCTCCTTCTCTCTACGACCTGTGTCTTTCCTGCTTGCTTGCATGGGAGATTCCACCATGGGCTTCGGACTGCTGTCTGATTCTCACCCCCTTGCATGTGATACATCACCTTCTTCTCCATACCATCATCAGAACCTAAATCTCAAGCTCTCCACTCTACTCTTGGAGTGCTTTTCTGTTCAAGGGCACTCTGGTCTTTTCTCCTACAATTTTCCTTCCCACGCTTCTTCCTTTGCTATTTTAATTCCACTGGCTTTGTCAGTCTCCTCTACTGCACATAGCTACCTTCCCTTTTTAGCACAATGTCTGCAAACTCTAGGTTGTACCCCACTGAATTTCCACCATTGCCCCCTTCCACCACACCATCTTCCTTTCAACACCTAACCCTCCCTAATCACTCACCGCAGCAGCAATCCCATGCCTCACTTATCCAGAAACCTCCCACACCTCTTGACTCACCTCTACAGAAAACTTAGAAGCAAGTTGTGGGTGACAATCAATCTTCAATCCTCACCTTCACTCCTCCGCAAGAGCTGGATGGAAAACTTGTTGTTTGCCCGGATATCACTACTCTTCAAGAAGGCGCCAAAGCTGGACATCCACTCTAGTCGGGTTTTTCTTTGAACATAGGCCAGCCTTCCCTCTTATACAAAGATGGGCCATTAGAGTGTAGAAAGCTAGAGGATTATCTGATGTCTTACTCACTAAGGATAACCTTATCCTACTCACATTCACCTCTGTCTCTGAAGCTAGGAAAACATTTGAAGATGGACCGTGGCATCTAGGAAACCAACCCATATTTTTGCAAGCTTGGCAACCTAGCCTTCGGTTTGAAACCATACGCATTCAGAATGCTCCTCTCTGGATCAACTTCCACAATATAACTATAGACTATTGGATGACCCAAGGGATGATTTCCCTAGCTAACTATGTTGGCAAACTCCTTTGTATTGACGAACACACATCCCTCAAACGAACGGTCGACTACGCTAGGATTTATGTAAGTGTTGAACTTTCGAAGGAACTACCTACTGAGATCCCAATAATGAGGCTACGGGAGGATAACAACTTATAGGAAGATACCATCACTATATCCTATCAATCGTGATCTTCCTCTCAGACAATGGGGAAGATATGGCGAGTAACAGGCAAGAAATTTTAGACTAGAAGTTACCAAGAATTACTAAGGCTTGAAGACTATGCAACTCAGCCGAAGAATACTTCCATGCAACCACCATTACCTGCTAATCTAGAGGCAGTGACAGCAACTGACCACCAGATTCAAAAGACCAAACAGTCAAGCAATGATCTGCAGCTACATCCCTCGCAGGAACCAAAACTTGAGTTGGCTACAGATCAAGGAATGGATCAGAACCCAGCTAGCCCATAGATATTGTCCGCAGTAAATGACCATCACACTACTGTAAGCCACATAGAATCTTTGCCTTCTAATGGTGAGAACCAATAGCCAACACTTGATAACACTAAGAACAAAGGCCTTGAAGATCTCCCTCCCTCCAACGGAAATTTGTCATCTCCCTCTAAGGAACCACCCAGCCCCATAGTTACTATCAGTAACCCATCTGAGGATTCTTGCACCCAAGAAGCTATCAAGGGACAGTCCTTCCAAATTGTAGAACAACGATGTTCAAAGCGAGGAAAAGGCAAAAGCTCCTCCAATTCAACATATTAATGTCGCTTATCATATGGAATGTCCGCAGAATAAATAACCCCTCTAAGCTCTTGGCCTTAAAGGACTTCGTTACTCAGAAAAAACCTTTGTTAATAGCTCTTCTTAAAACCAAAATAAAGATAGAAAATATGAACAAGTTACAGATCCATGGTCCCCAATGGAGTTATATTTCTAATCACCTTCATCATACTTTTGGTAGAATCATAGTTGTTATTCGCCGAATGACTTTCAAGCGGATCCGTTAGATTCCAATGATTAAGCCATGCACTTCCAACTCACTTTCTTGCAAGAGAATGTTGCGATAAATTTTTCTGTTATCTATGCGAGTAACTTCTCCTTTAAACAAAGAAGCCTATGGAGCAATCTTTGTAATTTTAGCAATTCCATTGCTAAACCATGGTTGATCTGTAGGATATTAATTCTACGCTCTTCCCTTCAAAAACTCAAGGACATTGTAATCTCAAGAATTATTTTGATAATTTCAAGTAATGTTCCGGGGACATTGGTGCGACATACCTAAAATTCACTGGCCATACCTTCACTTGGACGAATAAACAGTCTACAATTTGGTATGTACAGAAAAAAAAACTCGATCGAGCATTGGTGAATGACATTTGGTTGCATGCTTTCCCACGTAGCTTTGCTCACTTTCATGATCCTTTATTTTTGGACCACTCATCCATTATCGTGGATTATTTATTTCAGAAAATCATGTCTCACTTTCTATTTCGCTTTAATAATTATCTTGTACATGACATTGAGTTTCCTGATGCTTGTAGGAAAGGGGCTAGCATTCATTTTGTTGGTACCAAATAATATTACTGTGTCCAAAAGCTTAAATCTATTAAACATGAGCTCAAGCTCTTGAAGTCAGTTCAAGGCTCCACACTCTCTGCTATTCGATCATGCAGAACAGAACTAGAAGCTACTCAATCATTGCTTGCCTTGAATCGAATCGATCAACACCTTCTGGCTAAGGAAAAACTTGCGACCACTTACTACTTGCAAGTTGTAAGTAATCATCCCTCTCTTCTTCAGCAAAGAGCTAAAATCCACTAGCTAAAAGATGGGGATCAATGTACCAACTTCTTCTTCAAATCAATTCTAGCACGACAAAACTACAACAAAATTTACTCTATCAACTCTATAGTTAGCTCATTGCTACAATCTCCTCATGACATTAAGGCTGAAGCTATAACATACTTTAGTCTTCTCCTTGGTTCGCCTGGTCAGACTACCGTCTCTCTCTCTGACCTTAATTCACTCAACCTAAAGAAATTGACCTCTCTTGATCTAGACCTACTGACTTAACCTGTTGATGATACTGAAATTGAAAAAATTATTTTTGCTATGGATGGCTCAAAGGTCCCCGAGCCAGATGGGTTTAACGGCCACTTTTTCCAGAAATCATAGAATATAATTGGCAACTTTGTGAAGCAAGTTAAGGAATTTTTCAACAATGGGGTACTTCTTAAGGAGATAAATAGAACCTTTATTTGTTTAGTTCCAAAAGGTCCCAACTCTTCCACCTTTGGAGACTTCCGACCCATTGCATGTACCAACTATCTATACAAGATCATCTCCAAGATACTGGCTACAAGATTGAAGAGGGTAAAGGTTCCTCTTTCAGAAATTCCTGCAAGAAACAGAATAAAATGTGAATTGGCACTGATATAGCTAGGAAAACAAAT
>JAOQMM010000006.1:6975234-6997934 GCA_027563515.1 Erythroxylum platyclados
TCAAGACTCATATCTTCTCCTTGAACTGATTCAGTAATTTGTTGATAATTGTCTTGCCAAAGAACTCATAGGACAAAACAGAAAGACTCATTACGAATAATGAGTCTCCTATAAGAAATTCGCTTTTGTAAAGATACACAATCAAGAATGAAAAAGCAATAAGAAGGTATCTTGGTCTTAACCATTTAGGAGTGTATTTATTCACCACTTCCGTTAAGGTCAATACCATTAACGCCTTGATTAGATACGCTATTATCTGCTCCGTCAACATTTCTTAACCTCACTAATTTCTCTATTTCTTCCAATGTAAATACCATTTGTTTCAATTCCCTTTTAGGTGTATCTGTCAGAAACTCTCCTCCATGGTTATAGATATGTCTTATGTCCTGCTTCACTTTATATATATCAGTGAGCATGTGAATCTTCGTGTACATCTCCCCTCCTGTTATGTGTATCCATTTGTATCTTAGCCCAGTCAAGAACAGAAGAGTATTCTCTATAAAACTTTGTAGAAGCATCATTATTGCGTCTTACATTCTCATTAATCTGTATCTGTAGTTCTGCAATCTGTTCTACAACCTCTGCATGTCTTTCTTGAAAATGGTCGTTTAAGACACCTCGTAATTCTTCGAAATACTCCATTACCTTTCTTTCGAACTCAGTAATTTTAATTTCGACTTTAGCGAACCTTGAAAGATAATTAAATTTAATCTCCGCCATCTCTTTTTTAGTGGCTTTAATATCTTCATGTAGATTCTTGAGGAAGTATGTTAATCCTGCCATTACTATTGAGAGAAGTCCTGTGATTACAGCTATCGCTATTGTCAGGTACTTTAAGTATGTCTCCTCTGTCATAACTATTTCCTTCTGTAAGTTGTATAATTGAAAACATCAATAGTCATAAGACCAATTAAAAACGATTCCGTATAAAACATAACTGGCTATCACAAACCAAAACCAATCAAAGAAAGGATTGAAGATAGCCAGAGGAAGTGTGAGGAACACTAAACTTGTTGACTTGCAGAAATGCCATCCATTGATAGCAAAGGAGAAAGGATATTTAAGCAAGTAGTAAAGAGGCTTTACCCACCATTGCCCTTTAGAACGCATTAGAAGCTCTCTGATGGCATAATTACTGCCGAGCCACCATTTACCTTGGCTCCATGCTTTGAAGGGCTTATATTGAATTGTATCCCTTTCTGAATCAAAGATTGCAGATAAAGCATAACAACATACTGATGCTATAATGTATTCTATCATTTCTCTAACTCTCTTTTAAGTTGATATAATGGAAAGGCAGGAGATACATCCACCTTTGAAAAGAACTATGTCTAGTAAATCTAAGAAGAATAGGTGAAAAAACAAAAATGAATGAAAGCGAGTAAAGAATCCTCATAGGCTATCACAAAACGGGCAATTCCAATTGTGTGGCAAATATGACAAAAGTTGTCATAATAAGAGAAGCTATAAATCTATTCCACTTACTTCCAGTTAAGATGGAGATGAGTTTTATAATTTAACATTAATTTATAATTTATGTGTTTTTTCAATAGCTACTATTTGATGATATGTCACTACTGCATAGTCACTACACCTAATGAATATCCAACAACAGCAACAACAATCTTTTCTCAACCTCATTCTTCAATTTCCAGAAAACAACATTATGAAGTAGGTAGAGCTAAGGTTAGTTTGACATAAATAAATGTCAGTTACCATATATTGTTAAGCATGTTTATTATTCTTCTTCTATGTATTGCATACATGAATAACTTTTATTTTAACTCTATTTGTAACAATCATCTATATCAACTCTACTATTAAGGATAAAAAGAACATTTGGATAAATTGATTTAAACTCTTTTCAACTATCATTGCAACTAAAAGGGTTAAGGTGGAAGCGTAATCCAAGTATTACGTCACGATAATTGAAAAAACGAGCTTTTCAATGAAAAGTTGTTAGAAATTCAAACCAAGAAGCAACTAATATTCAAATTAGAAGTCAACAAAGTGTGAATGACAATTAATTTTGCATTACTTGGTTTGTAAAGAAATCTTGTTGGATTGTGTAGATAATTGTCAAATATGATACTAATTAATATAAAAGAAAGTACTTGGTTGCATCCATTTTGTATAATTTTTATAGATTCTATTAGGATCCATTTTGTTTATTTTGTGTACATTTTGGTTAGATCTCTTGTTAAGTATAATGGCAACTTTGTAATAGAATGCACATAATATAACTTTGTAGCTATTTTCTGCCTTTCTTTAATGGCTTACATTATTTCCCTTTTTCATTATTACTCACGTTGAATGAATGTCTTACTCTTTAATGTCTTACATTATGAATATCAAAGTTAATGGCCAATATTATAATCTCAACTTTACAGGTTTATGATTATCACATCGTTCATATGCATGAGTCAAATAGAACTTTACGTATTATCTTTTAAAACATGTTATCACAATTTGAACTTGAATTTGAATGTAATTACATATGAATGGAGTAACTACAGTAACTCATTAATGATATCTAATAATGTTTCATATACAATACAAGTATTTCTCACATTAGGCCCATTCATATACAACATTCTTAATATATTAATTCTTAAAAAGCGTATTAAATTAGCCCCATGATTTAATATTAAAAAAGAAAACAATAATACATATCAACATCGAAACAACAATAATATATATCATGAGTATCTTCCTCAACTCCTTGTTATCATTGATTGCAAGTTTCAATTCATATTCCATTTCCTTTTTTTTTCTCCCTAACTCAATTTGTTCCTTTCATTTATGCTTATTTATTCATCTAACAACTCCCTCGCATACCTCGTCTTCAATTGTCCCTTTGCAACTTAATGCTAATTGTTCCTTTAAATTAGCATTATTATTCATCAATATGTGAATAATATGAATAGCCCTGTCTAGAAAGAGGTTATCATGTCAACGAAAGAACTTACAACTCCTAACCTTGTAAACATCATCAAAACAAACATTCATTAATATATTTATTCTATTTATGTTCTCATATTGAATATTATAAAATATTTGTACTAATTGGATATTTTGAGTATCTATAAAACCTATGACCACAATTCTTTCATTCCATGAAGCCCTTAAACAAGCATTAAGTCCATATAGGCATTAAACGCTAGTTAAAAAATTACTGTTAATTGAAGACATAGAAAATGATGCGTCCAATCTCGACTGCACCATTTTTCTACTATACATCACAATATAACCAAACAATAACAATCCCAAATTTTCATAAGAAACATAACCATTGATTAACAACACTATCAATCTCCAAAAAATAAATATCCAATAAAAACATAATAAAAGTGTAAACATAATGGAAGACACGCATTCATCAAATAACAACGATATTCAATATAAAAATCACAAATAATTTTATTAATGATATTTGACAAATCACTTTATTTTGTTTTTTGTTTTACTTGAATTATATGATTCACATGTGCATTTATCAATGTTTAAACAAGGAGAAAAGATTAATAAAGTTAACACAAACATCTAATCCAACCGTCAAACCACAGAAAAATCAAAGACGTCGCCTTACTAGACAAACCTAACTCCTTCAAAATTAAACAAAAGGATTTATTAGATAAACTCATCTCCTTTTGTCAGACATATCAAATTCATCTACCAATATTTGATTCCTAGTAAACAACAAATGATTGTAAAATTAAAGCATATATGGGACTATCTTCAATAAGTTGCTAGTAGAAAACTAAGGATGTGCTTGGTTCACTTGGGGGAATGGTAATAGGAATTATAATTAATATAATGAAGAATGGATATAGATATGACTTCCATATCACTACTCTTCTAAAGATAATGCATATTGACCAATCACAAGAGTAAAGGTACATGCTCAATTTGCCATGGATTCTTCTAGTCAATTCACTCTCCAATCATGACTATTTAGTCCTAGAAGCAATAGAAAAAGAGAAAATGTTTGTTTGTTTGTTTGATCCTCTCTCTTTTTATTTGAAAACATAAAAACACACATGCATATCCTAACAAATGAAAAAATGTAAAGGAAAAGAAATGAACTTCCCTTGAGTTGCCTCCCAAGCAACGCCTTTGTTTAATGTCACTAGCTCAACTCCATACTTTCCTCCTTACGTGACAAAATTATGATCTTCGAGTGTCACAATTTGTGCTTTTTTCACTTGAGATTGTTCAGGATAAGGCCTAAGTTGATGAATTCTCATATTCATCATATTCCCTATCTTCAGAATCTCAATCTCTACTAAGTCCCTACACTTTTTAAATATCTCTTCACCCTTCTCTTCCTTGCTTACTTTCTCCAATCTGTTAGGTAAAAGTGAAGGGTTAGTTTCAACAAAAATTAGGAACTAAGTACTCACCTTCGAGCTAAGTGATATATCCTTTTCTACTTCAAGCTCCTTCTTAACTTCTTCTTCACAAGCAATCCTTTGAGTAGTCCTCTCAAGATTCTCAAGCTCCTTTCCACTCCGTAAGGTCTTTGCACTAACATCCCTTGAGTACACCTCGAGTTAAGATGGTTGCGTCTCTTCACTTTGTAGTTCCAGGTGGTTGATAGTTCTCGCCATCTAATTCATCAGACATACAAAGGTCGGGAATTAGAATTGCATCACTTCCTGATGAAACTGTTGTACACCCTATTGAATTTGAATAATTGTAAGTTGTAAGAGTCTTGAGCAAGTCTTCCAGAGATGTACCTAAGTTTTGCTATCTCTCCAAAATCTTATATCTTACAAAAATTGCCTTACATCCTACTAGAACTATTGTACACCCTATTGGATTTGCAAAGTATTAGCAACACAAATATTAACTAATTCTTCTAGGGATGTACCTGAGTTTGCAATAAGAAACTTCTGGCCTATGTGGGAATTGCTGTGTGTCCTACCAACTATCAAGGAAGTAATTTTGCTAGTTATTCCATCCATAACTAAAGTTTGCATGATCACTCCAAACTTGGTTATAAGATTGAGAATATGAGTTATAGGAAAAATACTTCCTTCTATGTATTTTTTTAACACACAAATACTAAACAAAAAGTGAAAAGATCAAAAAATAAATAAAAAGAAACTAATTATAAACAAATATGTACACAACACCAATTGAAATCAAGAACAAAAATTAAAACATCGCACTCCTTGACAACGACACCAAAACTTTAGTAGAGTGTCGTAAAACAAAATAACTAGACCTAAAACTATAGCTAGTGATGAGTCTAGGTCGATTCTACAGAGAGTGTGTGTAAAGCTTTTGAAATGAAAAGAATTGATGTTTAGGTTATGGGGGTTTGGTTTGATTTCAAATAAGAAAATAAAATGAAATTAAACTAATAAAAGAAAATTAAATCAAACAGCATAAAAATGAGAAAAGTGATAAATATGTTAAGGACCTGGTCATCGGTTCAATATCGGCTTACAAACAATTAAACATACTTCATTGAATTTTTATTCTCACACTTCTCCTAGTAACTATTAATCATAGGTTAACAATAAGTTCTGTTAACCCCGATTTTCCCTTAGGTCGTGTTCAATTAAAACAAGCTCTTTAACCAAACCTAGCTATCGAATAACCTAGGATAAGCTCTCTAGATTTAATTGGACTATCGCATTACGAGTTAGAAAAACAGATAATCAAGGTAACAACCACATAAGCTCGGGTCATTTAATCTAGATTACGTTATCCCTAATGATTAAAAACCATTAGTAGCTACTAACGAATCTCAACATAACGATTACGGATTATATTAAAGATTCTAGCAATGAGTTCGTAATGAAACAATCCAATAAACGCTTTAAGATCATTCTTACACAAAATCCAAACAATAAACATAGGATAACATAATCAATCCCTAAGGGAGAAATAACAACAAACACAATGAAAGATATGCTTAACCGTATTCTTCGGTATTGATATCACTTTCAAACTGGTGTCAAGAAGTCTAGCCTTCAATAGGTCTCCAAAGGATGAGAGGTTTACCCCTTCTCCGCTTCCAAAACTAAGACTTCACTCCTCAAAACAATTCATACTCTGTCTGCCATCAACATGTTATATTTATAGTGAAAAATTAAGTTTTGGTGCAAAGTCACAAAAGTCATTGGCGTGCATCTTGAGTCACGCCCATGACAGCAAGAGTCATGGTCGTGCATATGAGTCACGCCCATGACAACTTATGTCATGGTCGTCATTTGAAGTCATGGCCATGAGCATGCACTACACTATAAACACTTTATGTTTTTGCATTTTCTTATTTCCACTTCACTATAATCCTTCCCCTTCTTGCTCCATGAAAACAATTAAGTGTAATTCTCAAGAAGATGGCACAAAGAATGTGTTTTCAACTCACTTTAGCTCTTATGCTTCCATGTTTGTACCTAAAACTAAATATGAGTAAAAGTGAATGTCTTACGCATTTTAAAACATTAATCAATAAGTGTCATGGATTAAATGTATCAACAATTAAGCATATATCAATCAAAGATAAACAAAGATTGACAGTAGTTTAAATTTCAAGTATGCTAGCTGAGACATAAGCCTTTTTTCTCTATATGGGCATCAATTTTCAAAGCCTACCTTTTAGAAATCTAAACTGACCAATCTTTTCCCATATAACTTAGACCTTAAATAGGATCTATAGTCTAAGACTTTCTAATATACAAGATCCTCATAAAGAGGCAAGTATAGAGCATACTTGTCTTTCTTTATGACAATGACTATATCATTCAAAAATCAAGTTTTAGGAGAGAAAACTTAAAAAGATCTTGTTAAGTCTACTACATTATATTTCTTGATTTTAAGCTTACATACATTTAAAGACAGTATAAGATAATAGTAAATATAAGTACTTACTTAAAAAGTTATATGATAAATTTTAGTTAAATATCTTTCTTTATTGACTAAATTTCTCATATGCTTGAAGTTAACTTTAATTGGATGCAATTAATTGTTATATGAAGAACATATTACATTATAAAATCAATAATGCCCTATATTTATTCATGTTAACAATTAAATTTAGTTAACATGTCCCCAGATAATTAATGATAAAATATAAGCGTTACTAATCAAAACTCAATAATGCAATAGTCTAATTTCTCTTTTTAGCGTAGTTTGTTTTTTGCATAGCCATAAAATTATATAGATGATCATATATGTTTGTTTTTTGAATATAGAGTAGTTATTTAAAACTATAAAAACTAAAAGTGAAATTTTACTTTTAAATAAATTAATATTTATCTTTTATAAATATATTTTCATAATCATTTATAATATCATGGCAAATTAATTTATGATTTGATTAAAGCTTTTAATAATTTGTCTTTGAAATATATTATAATATATACTTTTTGTGTTATTTCAGTTTTTATTGATGTTATTCCAAAACCGAAATTAGAATCTGGGCCCAAGAGTTGAAGCGAGTCTGAACTTACTGGCAGCATGTTGGATCTCTCCTAAAACTCAACTTCGAATGCCATCTATTCCAATATGATAAAAACTACAAAGGTTATATACTAAACATATACCCAACGGATGTTTCCAATTCACCCCGGATTTCGAACATCAACTAATTGTAATTCACCAGGGGAGATAATGAAAACATCATGGGCCAGATACACGGTGCTCTGGAAACCGCAACAAACCCTAACAAGTGAGAATTTTGAGAATAGGAATCGGAGGGAAGGTAAAAGAACACGCTGATTCAGATACATAAGACTTAAAGAGAGACCTACAACATTAAGCACTCGCACGCTTGCCCACGATATATAATTTAGAGCTGGTAGATCCATCCCGCGGAGGAGACAAAACCACTGGCAAGTACTCATTGGTATGGCATGGAAACACCGAGTTCTTGAAGTGATTTCTTAATCCAACTACACCCTGAATTATTGAAAGTTGCCATCCAAAAACAAGCAAACAACCAGGTACTTCCCAATCAAATACATACTAACAATAAATTGTAATTAACGAAAAAAGATGCAGGCCTGAAACGTTGAAAATCGTAGACTTCCAAGTCAAACCTGAATCACTGCAGGAACGACTGCACAAACTTTCTTGTTCCCATCCACCTGCCACTTGTAATCGTGGAAGCATCTGCAAAACCGTAATGCTGCTACAGGAGTAGTGAAGTTCACAAATGCATAACCAAGGTTTGCTCGACGCCTGGTTTAATCAGAATAACCACAAAAATAATCAGAACCAAGAAGAATTAACAATAATAGTTGCAAGGAAAATAACAAGAAAAGGCTGTTCACCTGAAGTCCATTGGTAAGTAAAGGAAATCATAAGCAGACTTGACGTTGTCGAAATTCTTTTGAGCCTCTGTATTTTCTTGCAAACAGTGGGCATCCAGCATATGCAGCAAATCGTTCCTTCTGATTAGTAATCACAAAGTAACAAACATATACTTTATACATCAGAATTAGAACACACATCCAATAGAATGATCGAAGTTTGTGGAAGGAAAATATGCTCCGCACACGGAAACACCAAGCGTGTTTAATTTCCACGTTAACAAAGACTAGGAATATCCAAGAGTCGAGCCTAATTGAATCGATTTGCAAAGCACAACCAAACTCCATAATTAAGAACAGTGAACAAGAAATACTAAAATAAATTAATTTATACTTTAGTAGAAGATCAAGAGAGGGAAGCTCACATGAACTGGTTGGGAATGTTTTTGATCATCAGACTAGTTTTTCCTCGGAACGAATTGTCATCGTTGTCTTTTATACGACTAGACCGACGAACACCAACAACATCCCTACCATTCTTATCCAGCAAACCGCTTCGCTTGCCACCTTTTCTTTTATCCCGTCTGGAATTTTTGGGCATCCGTAATACTTCTCCACAAAAGTGCTCAGTAACTTGTTTCTTCGTCCTTAAAAGCGGAGCAGTGCTCCTAGAACACGAGGGTCTATCCTTGGTTGGACCCAAAACTGGCAAAGGCTGCTTCTGAACGTTGTAACATGCTGTGAAACCAGTATACCCACAAGGTGGGAATGGAGGAGAAATATAAACCGCGTGATAAGGAATCGCTACACTGCTAAATTTTACTGATTTTTTCATGTAGGGTTCTGCAAAGGGGTTTAAAGGTTTCGAGTTGGGAGTTTTAGGGTTCATGCCTGGCTAATATGGCTGCAGTGAACGGTCGGTGCTAGAGGTGAAGATCTCTGAACAAGGGGGTGTAGAACTGCTAAACAAAAAGGTGCTCGTCGAAGTTGCTGCTCAATGAATTTACCAATCTATGAGAAGTTTTGGTACATGTATATATTTTTCCCTAGTTTATAGTTATTGTAACAAGGAGTTCTTTTTACTTTTTTGGACCGCTTAGTTAAAAGGGAAATAAGATAAATCGCATTTGTTGTCGTTCGAAGACTTTACAAGGGCTTTTGAAGGACACGAGGATCATATATCTTTAGGTATTTTATTCTTACGGCAACCGATCTTTTAACTGTTTAACAAAAAGACAAATTAGTATATAGATGGTCGGTTTGAGAGAGCCTAGAGCATGAACTGGTGACCCCAGCACAGTTGTTGCTTGCTTGCCCTTGACTAGATAAACGCAAGGTGGTTGCTTTTCAGTCTTTCACTTTTAGGGGATATAAAATCTCTGCAATCATGAAATTGGAACTAGAGATACTTATCATATCTTCCCTCATTAAATGCTGCCTTCAGTTAAAGACAATCTTTTACTTGCCTTTGGCGGCGACACCTCGGATACATCAGAAACATCACTGTTCATGTCGCCTGTTGTGATTCAATCTCCGGGATCTTGTTTCCTTCGTTTTCTATCTACGGGATCGTTCTTCACTGTCACATTCTGATTCGGTGTCTTTGCTCTTTTATTTTATTATTGCAAACAAAATACAATTAATAGTACCCTGAAGCACGTGCATTGAACAGTTTATATTTCAATTAGAATGTGCATATCATCAATGGTTTACCCGCTATAAGAGCTAAGAACCTGGCGATGAGTATGCCATATCTCTTCAGAAATTAGATAGACGCTGCAGTTTCACTTCATTAATTAATTCGAGTCCAAGCACTAATGAGTTGGTAACATTATTAGGCATTTATTGACACAATTTTTGCAACCATATTTTCTCTCTTTGTTTTTATGACACGGCTTAAATTTCCCTTCACGAGGCAATGTAATGATTACACTACGCCATATTTGACAATACTCGCTCGCTTCTCCATGCTAGAAGGCTGAAAGTTTTCTTCTTCTTAATTAAATTACTTTTATACCGAAATCAGAGGAAAAAAATTCCTTTCATGCAGACACTTTGAATCCTGTTCACCAAAGACGATACTTTTAAAGCTTAATTATATCCAAGTTTACGTGAAAAATCCATTAGTGACGTCATCAATATCTTATATCTATTGCACGCTTTTATTTCATTTATCAAATCCTACCTATATCTTTTGCATGCTTTTATTTCTTCTATCAAATCCATTACGCGCTTTACCACCGATGAGAATTGAAACATCCTGCAATTAACTTTTCAGAGAGAGATTGAGAGAGGTTTACTGGGTATTGATGAGAAGTGAACCGCCATCACTCTTCCAAGGTTTCGATGTTGGTATAGAATCCCGGAGTGGAAGAAAAAAGGACAGAAATCTCTTTAAAATATTGCCACTTTTTGGGATGCTTCGTCCTGAGTTATGGGACTATAAGTGGCCCCATGTTTGCATTGTTAAGGTTTTGTTGTTCTCGTGAGACAGTCTCGGACAAAACTCCGATATGCATTACTTGCAATTTTCTCTCTGTCTTTTGCTGAACCCTATTGACCCATTATATGTTTTTGGCTAAAATAATGCTAGAGAGGGATGAACTTCTGACGGGCTTGGAGTTAGGGTTTGACCATTCCTCTTGTATGTTAATTCTTCCCTATGAAATGGAACTCGACGCCCTATATTTTGTATTAAAACTGAAAGTCGAATGGAGGACAGATACAAATCGAGCTAGAGCTCGTTGGCACTTCACGCTAGGTATGTTGGCTAGAATTTGGCCTTGCCAGTGGTACAGAGATATCCTCCTCACAAGTAGTAAAGAAAATGGGTAAAACCATGTGCTTCAGGTTATGATTGCTAATTTCTCGACAAGGACAACACCTTGCATATTGAGAGAAACAAAGGGTCGCTTCAATCTGCCGATATATGCAGAGCCCCGGAACAAACTAATAAGCAAGCAGGGCACTTCTTTTTGTCATGAGCACTATTTGTGGTACTAACTACTAAACAGAAGAGCATATCGTGAATGAAATGAAACCAAATCTCTTGGTTGATTGAGGTACAATATTATGTTTAAGCACTGTTTTCTATATCGGATATATACAGTATGCTTAGTACAGGCTTACTCCGTAGCCTAATTTTGAAGATGAGAAAAGATAGATGGAGAAATTTTGTCAGGACACAAGTGAGGCACCCCTTGCTTCAATGTCTCTTTCTTTCTTTTCAGTCGTTCTTCGATTTTAGAGTAGTTACATGTTTAGTTATTTTTGCTTCCTTGTGCAATTAAGATATTAAAAAAACCGACTCAATATAATAAGTTGTAAATCAGAAGCGAAGCAAAGAATCAATAATTGAAACCTTACAGTCCTGTTTGACAATTAGTTAATTGTATTAGTTGTTAGTTAGTTATGTTATCGTTAGTTGATAATTAATTATATCAACTAATTTGATTAGTGGATAACATCAGCTATTTATTAAAGATTGATAAAATTAACTGTTTAGATATAAAATGACTTATCAAGATATGACTTAAAATTTTATAAGAAATTAAATTTTAGATATTTAATTTTACAAAAATTATATTTATAGCTTTAATAAAAAATATAAAACATACAATAATAATAACAACCAAAACATCATTAATATAAATTAACAGAAAATTATATATTTTAATATATTAATTATACTTTAATTAATTAATTAATTAACTTTATTTTAATTAGTTAATTAATTATATTTTAATTAATTACTTTTAATTATAATAATAATTATTATTATTAAAAAGTATCAAGATAAGGGTATAAATAAACTCACCCATTATCCAAAATTTGAAAAGCATAATTTAAAGTACCATTCACTTCAAAACTTGTCTGCCCACAACAAACACGCTACTTGAGCTACAACACTCATTAAAACTCGCCTATTATCATTTAATAAAGCATAAGCAAAAAGAGTATAAGTGTATTTTCACTTAGTAAATTTTAGCTGATGGTCCAACCTGCTAATATGTAGGAACTTTTTTCTATTTTCAGCTTATCAATTAATTAAGTAGCCATTTACTAAACAACTTTAGTAATTTTTTGACTAATCAAACAGTTAAGTATGGCTGATCAGTCATTAACCAAACAAGGCCAGAATTTGTTAGAAAAGCTGACGTATGTTGTGTATCATGTTAATATAAATTTTCACTTTGAACATAAATTAAAATCTAATATAATCCTTAAAATTTCTGAATTATTTAATAAAATACCTCAACCTTTTCTTTTCATTCTAACTAACAATTCTATAATTAATTCAGTCAACTATTCAGGCATTCAAATGTTTACTTATTTCAGCATGACAATGGCAGTATAAATGTTTCTTCACTTCACATACTAAAATTATAGAGTTCGCCAAATATCTAGATTTTAGTAATGACGAAAGCTCTTAATCTTTGTCTCACTAGTCCTAATGTTCAACAGGAATGTGCTAGTCCTTGCAAATCGTAGATAGGCATCTTGCTCAATCTATTGCCTTTTTATTTAGTTGGGGGCCCAACAGAGCATGGAAAGAGAACGTGCTTCCCCACTGAATTCTCTTATATAACTGGGGCTTGAGAAAGGGCCCAGGTAAATGGATTTCCATCATCTTTTCTGGTTCTGTTCCGCAAATATACTGTCATCAAGAGAAAGATCGTAAAACAAATCACTCGCTTTGGGAACTTATCAGTATCTGAAACTTAATGAATTATTTCTTACCTCCATGCCACCCAACTATCACTTTTAACACTTCAGGGGATCATGACTACTAATACGCTAAAAATATGAAAACTCCCCTATACAAAGAGGGTTTTTGTAAGAACAGAAGGAGTTTTGTAATGGCAAAGATAAGCTTCCAAAACAGTCTGGAGTTTTGCATCTATTCCAAAACTGTCTGGAGTCAACTTCTTCATAAGCTTGCACACTATGGAAATATTTATGACGGGACTAATGCACTCCAATGGATTATCAGCGTTTCTAGCCTCAGAGGAAGGACCCCTTGATATTCAAAACAGCTTTTACTCTTACAATGTATAATATATGGAGGGAGAGGAATAACAGGATCTATAAACAAGAGCAAACAAGCCCTTGTCGACTTGCTGAATCAATCATCAATGAGATTCGTGGTCTAGTGATAGCAAAAGAAGTCGCTCATTAAGTTAACTGATGGAATGAAAGCAAGGTGGTTTTTATAATCAGGTTCTTGGGTTCGTGGTAAATAGTTTTGTAGCTTTGCCATTGTAGGAAAAACTTTTGAGTTTTCCAATATGGGAACTCACTGTAAAGCTGTAAATAGTTTCATTATTGTTAATGATATCTTGTTCAATTATCAAAAAGATTGATAATTGTAGGTCTGAATAAAATTTTCCAAAGATTGCTAGTTTTGTGAAATATTTTAAGAGATAGATGATGGTTTATAATAAAATAAATTTTCTTTTTACATTTTCTAAAACCATTTGGTACAATCTTTGTTTTTGATGGCTTTCCTTAAGAGAAATTCTTAGAAATATCGCTAGCTCTGGAATTGTAAAAAAAAAAATTGCATAACCATTCTTGTATGTTCATACAAAGAGATGAGGAAGATGAAGCCTCGCGTCGTGAATTTACAAAAATGAATAGTACGGTTTTCTTTTCTTCTAAAATTTCTCCCTGTGATTTTATTGGCTTGCAGTTATTAGTCTTTTGGTTTGAGATTTTGTAACGCTGTATAGAGATTTTGTTGAACAAGACTATTGAGGAGATTTTGACCTTTTGGATATTGGAATGGTGATTTGGATTGTAAATTTTTTTTACTTAATAAATCAAGAATAAAATTTACTTCACCTTTAATAAATTTAATATCAAAATAGAATATATTTAAAATTGATTTCCATTTAAGGAAATTTTATTTTAATGTAATATTTGAACATCTTTTTGTAAAACTTCTTAAATCGATCTATAATCTATCTGAAGAAGAAATTTTTAGTTTAATAATAAGTCACTTTAAGATTTGTTAGTATATAATACAATAGAAAGAATTTCTTTTTAATGGTAGAGTAATTGCTTTTGCTTAGGATTCCAATGCCCATAAGTATATTGTACAATTTATCCTATCTTATTAATAACTTGTTTTAGTATTCATCTGTATTCTTGATCTGATGTATTTGTTTTCACAATTTTACAAGGGTCAGGACTAACTAGGGTTAAAATTAGAATAGTTTGAACTTATTTTTTCGTTTGCTTAACTATTTTTTTTTTTTTTGTCTAAGGAGTAGGTTTATTCTTTAATCTATCATATTAGGTTTTACATTATTTGTTTAGGTTAGGATAAATCATATTTATAATGTAAGCTTTCTAAAAATCTTTGCAATTATTTTTTGTCTAGTAATTGATCAAAAAATCTATTTGTGAATTCTAGAGTTCTTTATATTAATTTTATTGTGCCTTTTAGATATGGTATCCCAAAAATCTATTTAAAAAAAAGTAAGTTTTGATTTTGACATGACTAGACCATTATTTTTAATAATATAAAAAAAGGTTTTGATATGTTTAAAATGTTTTTCAATAGAGGAGAAAAATATTAGGACATCATCTATATAAACTATACACAGTCAAGGACATGGTTGTTTTACTTTGATTTCTTTCATTTGTTTTAAGTAGTTGATGTAAGATGGAACATCCATAAGTGATAGCTTTGATTCCTTATTTCAATTTGATCCTGAAATCAAATAAACCTACAAAAGAACTAAGCAATAAAGAGAGAATACATGGCTGCATATGGAGCAATAATTATAAAGGATTCACATGGGAGACATATAATTACCCATGATTAATGCTAGTCTCTCATGTATTAAATTAAGCCAAAATTTAAAGAACTACAAGCTAAAGCAAGCATCTAAATTTTCTCTCCGGATCACTTGGTGAAGACATTATCACATTCACCAAGGAATCTTTTTGGTAATCTAAATACTTCCATTAGTATCCTCATATAATTCAAACTAAGGATGAGGTACTTCCTATACTGTATAAGAGATCAAGCAACAACATGACTAATCTTAACAAAGATGGACTCTTTCGTAGAGTGGAATCAAGTGTATAATACATTTATATTGTTTTTTCCACCATATAAGACCATTGAGCTCATGATGCAAATATAAAACTTGCACAGAAGGAAAGTAAAGCATTTCATGAAGCTTGGGAGCGATACAAAGCTTTACTTAGTCAATGTCCTCATCATTAATACTCTTTACAACTGGTGATGCAATATTTATTTGAGGGAATGACAATGACATGTCAAATTTTAATAGACATTATAGCTCAATGAACAATCTATACAAAAGTTGTTAAGGAGGTGAAGGAGATTATAAAAATCTTAGTAAGGAACTTGTCGACCAAAATGTTAACAGGAAAATATAATGATTCTCTCTAAGAGGTATAAGCATCTTTTGACCTAGCAACATAAATTGCAAATCTTTCGAGTTAACTGAAGATAATCTTTAACAGTGATATGGGAAACAAGGAGGCATGCTACCAATATGGTATATATAGGCACATAACCCACATGTGTATGAATACTAAGCCACCCTTAACTTACAATAAGGAGAAAAATATATGTCTAACTATGGAAGAAAGTAGGGCATCAAAAATGAAACCATCTTCAACGTGTATAATTCGAGATGGAACCATCTTCAACATGTATAATTCAACATGTAAGCAAATGAAACAATGGAACCACTTGGTTTGTAAAATATACCTTGATTTCTACAGCAACCACTAAAAGAAAAAGGGATGGAGGAGATTTTGAAGCAATTCATGTCTTATGTTGTTGATTAATTAAAACAAGTAATACATACGTAAAGAGCAAGCATCCATAACTTCAATAATAAATTTGTCAAAGTTAAGTGATCATATATCTAAAAAACAATTCAATATCATGACTTTAAACATTCTCAATTATTTACACGGAAAAGGGACACGATCGTGTATATAACTTACATGGGCATGTATCTCTACACAGGCAAAAATAGAATCTTCAAAATTTTACATGTTTACAGTCTCTAACATGGTCCCTATATATAACCGTGTATGTTACTCATACAGGTGTGTACATCTTCACATGGGCATGTATCTCCAAAAAAACTCCAATTCTTCTATTTTATGCCATGATTTCTCTTGAATTCTTCTCCTTTTGATCCACGAATTCCACATTTCTATCTTTTAGATAAGAAGGATATCTTATGTAATATAGTGATATTGCTAATATTAAGGTTACGACAACATCTTCTAATAAAATTTCTCCTTCTTCGTCTATTTTAATTGCTTTTAATATATCATACCTTTGTGATTCAGTTAGGTGTTAATCACCCCATCCTTTTAATTATCTTTAAAAATTGATTGTTAATGTCATTACAACATGATCAAAAGTTTCTAACATAACATTGCTTTTTTTTTTGTAAGATATTGAGTTTATTATCAATATCAGTGTTAGGGTGAATAATCTTACTAAAATAAATTCTATTAATGGAATTCCAACAAAATCTATTAATTATTGGAGAAAGATGTCGAAAACCATCAAATTCTATGTTACTATCTTGTTCAATCATATTAAAGTCTTGTAAATTTGCTTATCGAAAGTTACAAGTATTTTCTAACTTTGCTTCTAGTATGTACTATTTCTTTATTGTGCTAACGTATTTAAGATTTGTGAAGAAGATGAATTTGGAGTATTAGAGACAATGTTTTCATTTATCCTTTTTAATTGATTTTGTATAGCTAAGAGAAAATGTTCGCTATCCTTTTCCCTAGATTGATTATAGCTGTTTAGATTTTTCAAAAAAAAAAATTGATTGCAGTTGTTATTAGATACTTCTTAAAGCTTAGATATAGGGTTTTAATAGTAGAATCCATTCCTTATAATAATATTAAGATTTTTAAAAAAATTACTCTAAAAACTTGATATCCTATAGTTTGTATGTAGCTGTTAATATAATTTTTTTCACATAATATTTTTAATGTCTTTTGAATTTACATTTTAACTTTCATTTTTCTAGGTTTTTATTCTATTATTAACACAAAGGGTTTTTTTAAGATGAATAAAATTACATTAACTCAAGCTGAACTTGACAAAATTACAATGATAAAAAGTTCAACTTTAACTCTCAAACAAAAATACTCACTTAAGAAGACATAGCTACCAATCCTCGCTCCTAATGACTATCTTTAAACTTTCCAGAGTATCTTCATTCGTTGGCCGATTTTAAATTTGGCATCATGTGCCATTAGGAGTTCTCTGATCTAGTCAATAATAGAGTCACCTAGAATTTGATCTTCCATCTCAATTCCACTGTGCACCATATTGTTTCTTTCCCTCCAAATTATATATATGGTATAATAAATAGCAGTTTTAAAGATTATCCCATCATTCTTCATTGTACACATCATTCTTATGGCCCATTAAATTATATTCATCCATCATTTCTGTGGGCTTAGATCTGCATAGTGTTTTGGGTTCGAGTCCAAATGACTTGGGAAATTCTACACTGAAAAATAGATGACTTAGTGTTTCTATCCCATTTTTACACAGTAGACATCTGGGATCGAAGCTGCCTGTGTTGCCATACCACCTACTTTTTGTTTTCAGCCTATTATTTATAACTAGCTAGATGATGATTGTAACCTTAGGGGACAATGTACACTTCCATATTAACTAATACCAGGGAACTTTAGGATAAGTAGTTATGATGAGTTTATAGCAAGAGCTGTTGATGAATTCCATGGATCTGTTACTTAGCCAGATGATCTTATCTTCATCACCATCAAGTACACTGGTAGGTAAATAGCTTAATAACCTATCAGCCCCTCTATAATTGCAGCTCCAAACTCCATTCTGAATGATGGAGCTTACTTTAGCTTTAACTGGAATCCTAGTGATTAGGTGTTGGATTTCATTGCTCCTATGTAGCGGGCTCATTTCATTCCAGTTATCAAACTAGAAACAAGTTGACTCTACATTACCAATTTGCTGCTTCATCCGTAGATAAACTTGATCCCTCATGCTAAGTGGCTTTCTGAAGCTCCATGAGTTTTCTTTATTTTACTCCAATTACCAAAAGCTCTTTTCCTTCAAGTAGTATTCACTAATCCACTTTAACCAGAAGGTCACCTTGTATTTGAATAGCCTCCAGATCCTCTTAGTTATTAACACGTTTTATATATTCAGAGTTAGTCTAGTCCCTCTTCTTCTTTTGTAAGACACAACTCTTCCCACTATCACCTTTGCTTGAATCTCAAATCATTCAAAGAAAAGGATAAATATTTTCTGATTTTTTATAAAATTGTAGTAACTTTCTTGAATTTGTATTCTTTATTATAAGGAGTTATTAAAAACCATCATCTTTTATCCTTATTATGTAAATACTAGAAATCATCATGTAAATATTTTTTACTAGGCCCAAAGTCTTTTTCTAACACATTTACTTCATTGTCCTCATTCTCAATAACTAAATAAAATGTTGAAGATGCTTGAGGTGATTAAATTTTATTATTTTATATGTTTTTTATAGATAGAATGTAAAATGTTTTTATTATAATCTACTCCTTAAAGGCTAGAGTTGGTATATCAAATATTAAATATCTTAGGAAATCTTTGTTTAAAATTTTAAGAACATATGTTATTCTTAAAACTCTTCCTAAGTGAATTGTGGAAGTAGAAACCTTATCATCAGACCTAGAACTTATTGATTTCCTATTAAAAGATAGTTTTAATTTTCCATCTCATAACTTTTGTTTTTGTATTTGGAATTAAAGGTGTAAGTGGAACGAGCTCCATTGCTTCTTTAAAGACCTATTCATCAAGAAGAGTTATATCTTTCCATTTAATTGATTTTAGTACTACAGTATTGGATTTTGCTAAATCATTTTGTAAGAATAAAGTTTCACCTTTTTAACTATGTATTAGGAATTTTGAGGAGAAAGTAGTATTAACAACTTTATAATGAATTTTGTAAATTAATGCTAGAAGGATATGTTTATTTTGTAATTATGATTTTATTTTCAATAATAAAACAACTAAAATATCTTCTATCTCTTAAAGAAATTGTAAGGATAGGATGACAATGAAAAGATATAGAATTGTTACAAATTCTAGATGCAACTAAACTTATAAAAGAGACTTGAATGTTATGAAACATGATATCTCTTAATAATTTTAATATTAATGTATTTATAGAGTTGTTAATTAAGTCCAAACCAGGCTCAACATGATCATGTCCAAAGTTAACGGGTCAGGCTTAATTTGAATGAGCCTTTGGTTGATTTTTTTTCAAAAATCGAGCCTGAAGCTAGGGTCATGCTCAAGCTGCCAGACTCGGCCCTACCTAAAGCCCGATAGTTATAAGGAAAACAACGTCATTTTGTGAAAAATGGCTTCGTTTCCTTTTTTAATTTTAAAAATTTTAAAAATTTGGGACGAACCTAATCGAGCTTCAAGTTGTTCGGGCTCGACTGCCTCGGGTTAGCCCAAAGTTGGGCAAAAGCTGTTGGACTGGGCTCAGGTTTAGGCAACTCTAGCAGGCCCATTGCCACCCCATGTATTTAATCCTTCTTTGTTCAAAGGTTTATTGTTGATATATTTGATCCTTTTATAATTTAGGATTTTTCTAACTAATAATAATTTTTTAATTTTTATTATTAACAACTCTATTGGTTCTAAAAGTTTAGACGCCAGAGACATGTATAATTCTTATAGAAAATTTCATATTTTAAAAAATTAGTTTTTTTCAATTTTGGATTATGAGTTTACCAACAGAATTTAGATTAGGACTACTCACTCTTATAATATTCTTAACCAATAAATTTATTTAGTAGATCGTTAATTTTTCTCATAAACCGCAGTTATGATACTATATTCATATATAAGTGTAATAGAAAAGACAAGACTCTCCTATTCGTAGTAAACAGGATTCTGTTTCTTCACATCATTGAACTAACATCCCCTTAATTATTACATACAGATAAGGTCCACCAACAATATGTTTATTGACCTCACAAAACCTAGAACAACTACACATACAAGGATTGGTAATGGGTTGGATTCGTCTGGGCCCCATATAATTCGAATATGATGTAAGGCTTGATGGAACTTGGATCATGTAACCCTAATCCAAATATAGTCAGGCTTTGTTAGTCTGAAACTAGACCTCAAAATTAAGGTCAGGGACACTAAGAAAAGTATTTATGTTTTCTTGTATGGCCAATGAGGACTCAACGAATCGTCGCGGCTGCAATGCCGAACGTTGAGTTTGAGATCTAGTTTCTGGGCTATAAACTTTGTTGTCTACTCACCCAAAGACAACTTGGTCCAGTGAAAATATAACGGCCTTCATGATGAAAAGATCTGCACTCAAATGAAGTGATCCATTAACCACCCACATTGATTCCCATTCCTTTCCCCATCCCCACAACCTTCAATTCTTATACCGCCTCACAACTATGATACGTAAGCGGTAGTCACAAATTTCACTATCTGATGCCCCATTCGAATTATAGCTTAGTCTCTTTCTCATGACAAATCACCTCCAACAATGTCATCCACATTCCCTTGTAATCAACTTGCCATATTTGATCTTGTCTTTTCATTTAATATAAACCACACAAAAAATCAACCGAGAACCTCCCTTTATCTTCTTCACTCCACTATAATTTGTTTACGATGACTCTTGGTCCACAGGAAGTGCCACTGAATCTCTTGTTCTCTGAAATTGTTTCCACCAACAGAAAAAAAATGATCTTCTGAAAGGAGAAGCCTTTTAGAAAGGCACAAAAAAGTAAAAGGTACCATAGTGACTTGTTTTGAGAATAAAATTTGGTACTTTTACGAAACTGAGGCGACATAATTAGGATTGAATTGCGCTGAAAAGCTTTCTGAAGGTTATATATAATTATTTATACATAGGTTTTGCAGATAATTTATTTAATGAATACAAAATGCGACACCCACAAAAGAAATAAATAGTAGGGCAAAGTGTCTCCTCCATTGCGACCTCGTGTTGGTTATGATTTAGACCAATGCCTTCACTTATCTTTTCAAAGTTGGACAGCCGACGAATAACGAGGGCACGTGCACACTAACCTTCTTAATTAATAAGATTTCTTTCATTTCTCTCATTTCCCCGTTCAACCAACTTTGTTTGGTTTTCAAACGTTAGGTTAATTTAACTTTCCCATGCTTTTTCGTGGAGGTTTGAAACTAGAATGCCTATTCCATTTGGATGAAGTTTTAGATCACATATTTTCGTTATTTTATATTTACTGTATTTTATGAGCATTCATTCATTCAATTTCTGTGAGTTCCACTTATTGGATGAATAAATAAAGATAAAATAAGATAGAAATAGAGTAATAAAAACAGGTGATTTGTTCCTCTGCATAGTATGTTTATGATTATGCAGTTTCTTTTCTTTGTAAGTTAATTATTAAGTTACATCACAAGTGATATATATTGACCTCATCAGTAAAGAGTAAAATAAAATTTACCTTTTAGAAATTCCAAGATTGATCATTGTCCATGTATGCTGGATTTACCACTCATATGTCTAGTTAAACAAATATAGTAATTAATCAAGCTTTTGTACGCAAAATCTCTCGAGCAAGCTGTTTTAGATACTGGCCTGTGTTGAAACTAATTAATAAAGTGCGTCCCAGTTCATCGATCGATAGTATCACTAACCTTGATGAAGTTTAGCATGTCTTCTTTATCAAGTTTTTGGTTTTATCGAATTTCCACTTTCCTTTCATCCCAAATCTGAAAGTAAAAATAGTCACACGAGCACTGACTTTTGAAAGTTCTCCAATTTCCCACGAAAAGTTCCAATTCTATAGTTTGAGAAGTTGCTGAGAAGATACACGTACAAATCGTAATTATCTCAACCCTATGTCGACATCCACCTGTCATTACTCGGAGACCAGATCCTTTTAGCTTAGGACACTATCATGAACCTTTTCGCTTGAATAATCTCTATTATATAAATGTAAATGTAAACAGGAAGCATAATAGTTGTACAGAAAGGGATTTTAATTAGCATAGGGAATGGGTTGTCCCCCTTTGAACAAGCCTCATGTCGGGCACGAGTGTATCTTGAGGCCGACATATGGCCGCAACCCAGTTTAAGAATTTGGAAGCTGGAGAGCGGATAGTGCCTTGTCGATGGACGTGCGATTTATGTCAGCTTAGGTCATGAAATTGAATGCAATGGAATGTTTGGTGGATTCGTGTTTCTAAGCTATGTTTTTTCAAGTATTTCCCGTTCCGATTGTCCTTCCTCCTGTGTTTCAAGCTCCAGAAAACAGAAGCAGTAACTGTTGGGAATTCAAGTGTGTGGGAATCCCATATTGGAAAGAGATGGAATTGGTGAAGGACATATAAGTGGAAATGAC
>JAOQMM010000006.1:7004001-7015537 GCA_027563515.1 Erythroxylum platyclados
AAGTGTGGTGTCAAAGCCCATGAGTATGTTCCTTCACTAAGCCCATGATAGAGATCTCCCAAGTAAGTGGACTCCCCAGTTGCAACAGTAACTGCACATAAAAGATAGAAGATTCTGGTAAAGTTTGAATAACAATAGACTTATATTCTCATTATTCATCATACGATTACTCAAAGTATAAGATGTAGAGCAAAACGAAAAATTTACCTCCATTAAAGTTTCAGATCAAATCAGTTTTAAGGCACTTGTTAACTCCAATGAATTGAAGTCCAGGTCACTGCCAAAACAATATATTTGTGTGTATAGAGGTATATGTATGCTCTTCATTGCATGATTCACTGTGCACATGCATGAGCTTTCATGCAGCCCAACAACATTGTCATCTGTGGGTTCGGTTAATGCCTTCCGCGGCGCATTCATTTTTATCAAATATATATCAAATGTATTGTGATATTATCAAATATATATGTTGATTAGGGTTTTTTTAATGAAATTTAACATCCATTCTTTAAAAATATTTATGTCAAACGACTCCTAATAATGTATGGGCGGTGGGAATCTAGCAATCAAATAGTTAGTACCATATATTGCATTTAAATGTGGATTAGATTCTGATTTTGACGATGTGAAAGATATATAAATAATGAGTATAATTTCGGGAAAAAGAGGTATATATCCAATTTCCTAATACATCCGTGACTTCCAAAAATAACAACATCTGAAATCTCTTGCCCTTACCTGCATGTGCATGTTGAAACATGCATTCAATATCTGTGGATACATATGATGATGTCAAGGCACCTGGGATCTTCTTATTATTGTCATATGGAAGAGAGAGATAGATACTAGAAAGAAAGACGGTGATTTGCATGTTCTCTAACGCATGGGTGTATTTGAGTGGTTACATTAAATGCATGCATGCATGTGGATAATGAAAGTGCAGTTTCGTGGCTTGAAATGGATTGGATTATATATATATATATATATATAAATAGACATCCTGAAGTAACCGTGCATGTTATATAATGTGGGAGAGAAATTCTTAGATTCAGAGCCTTCTAGCCACTCAAATGATAAGAAGGTATCAGATTCTGATAGTCTTTTTCTTTTGTTCCTCAAAGAGCTCATGAGCAACAAAATTAGCTATAGACAACACGCTGTTTATTACAATATAAAATCTCATTTTTGTTCGGGCTTCACTTTATGCTTTTCATGAACAAAATGCTTAGACGAAATAATAATATTAAAGGTAAGTAGATTTTCTCTTTATTAATTTGTGGTGATAATAAACTTGTTAGCTAATGTACTTATGTATGAGAAGTATGAATGTTCGGATTGATTTCATAAATTGTTGCATATGATATATCAGAAACCAGAACTACTAATTTACTGATATTGAAATCGCTCTCGAGACTTTAGTGTTCAATATCTCACCTATCTGTTCAAAGTTGGAAAAAAGAGGCTTTCATTTAACACGAGGCTTCTTATTGTCAAAATAATGGTCCACAAACTAGTACTTGTGGGCATGATGTCCAATTAAGAGAGTTAAAATGATATGTGATTTGAAGAATTATACTTGCATTGCATGATTTGAATCTTATGCTGTCGGGTGCCTTGGTAAATTAGGGACCGATATCACATTAGTTTGCTTGCTCTGAAGAGACCAATAAGAACATAATGGATTGGCCACAAACATTGCACCAGATTATCTTTTTTTGTTTCCTTTTACTTAGATAACATTCAAACCAAGGTTTACGAGGAAAGACGATTATTTTAAGGCTGATTGTTGACTTAAATTTGTACATTAACTGCATCCTCTTTTTCTTGTCCAGTTACAGCAAGGTCTAAGCAACAAGCAAGTAGCTAGCTGATACAGGAGGTGATGTAGGGGAAGAAAAAAGGAAAAAGAAAGGTTAAATTTTGAAAAGGAGGAGGAGGGGAACGTGTAAGAAGTGAAAACATGTCTGCCACAGACCGCGATTGTGTCTGAATTAACAAAGACAAGAGAGTACAAATGTATTAAATCCCTGCAACTTAACCAAAGCTCATGAAAACAGATTTTGGTACAATGCAAATAAATGGTCGAGTTGAAAAGGCAAATATTGACTGTTTAGGTTTTCATTGGGGAATTGCATTGGTATCGGCCAAAATCGAAAGGGAAAAATATGGTATGATTCACTTTTCTCTCTTTATTTTAAATTTGACTGAAACTTTAACATTACTTGGTGATGGGAGCAGAAATAATGAAGGGAAAGATTCCAGGAGAAGGATGACAACGACACAGACTCGTGCTGATGGGTCTGAGCGATCAGACAGTAGAAGGTCCCAACACCCAACAGAGACATACCACCACAGCTAGCATCAGGACAACTGGTCTAGTGTAGGGGCTGCTTCGACCTCTCTCACCTTTGAAGTTTGACACTTTGACCTGACCTCTCCAGTAAAAGTTAAACGCTTATCTTACTTTTTATCCTTCATACCCATTCACCATAATGCCCTCATAATTTCTCAGAAATAACAGTTATCTATGCCATTACCCATGACCCCGTCGTACAAGATCTGATTTAGGTCCGTCACTGGTGTTTGTGTTCGAATTCGAAATTATTTACGATATAAAAGACACAACACTCTTTAATTATTGTATTTTATCATATTTTATTAATAATTAAAAATATTTTTATTAGTTTAATATGAGAAGAAATTGAGCTTTTCATTAAATTTGTATTATGTAGTAATATTAATAAACAAATTATTAATTTTTCAATTTTGTTTATAATTCATAATGGTTAAAATATAGAATACTTAATTTGACTTGTTTTATAACTGATTACAATTAATAACTCAACTCTGGACACTAAATTTAGTATATTGATATAATCAAAAATTAAATAACACTAATAAGGTAAAACATCAAAACTCAATCACTGAAACTAAAGAGCCAACATCTAATTACGGGGGAATAATACGAAAAAAATAATTATGAAATATTAATAATAAAAAATCAACTGCAACAATAGTAATAATATCTATTGCAGGTCCTGCCGAAAAGCAGAGTCTAAAGATGTTCAGTAGTATACGATCTTATCTCTATCTGATAGAAAGGTTGTTTTTGATAAACTTACATATAATGCAAAATAATAATAATAATAATACAAAATATAAATAAATAAGTATAAATAAACATATCAAAATATGTATTGCTGCAAACATAGTAAAGATTAACAATACAAGATAAAATAATCAAATAAATACACAAAAAAGAAAAAGGAAACAAGTATAGAATAAATCACACCAAGCATTACAAAAAAGAAATTATACCAAGTAAGAAACTATTTAAGTTAAATAAATAAGAGAAAAGTACTATATAATCAAAATATTAAGATTGTCAATAAATGAAAGATTCAAAGGAAAGTATTTGGAGGTTTTAAGAGAATAATAAAAGTCTCTCTATGTGAGATTCTTTATTTTTTTTATCTTATTAGGCTAAAGTTTTTTATTTTTAATCTTATTAGGCTAAAGTTTTTTATTAAAAGTTACGTCTGCAGTAAGTTCTAACAAAGTCAAGTTTTTCTTTTTTCCACTTACAGTTTCTAAATAATATTTTTTCATATCTTTTATTCAGTAAGTTCTAACAAAGTCAAGTCTTTCTTTTTTCCACTTACAGTTTCTAAATAATATTTTTTCATATCTTTTCGCCAAAATATCAGGTATCTTTTTTTTAAACTACTTAAGTCTCGTCTCTCTTAATTTATCATTAATACTAGTCACTTTTAATTTGTCTTTTATGAGTACATTATTGACGTCTCGTCTCTTCTAATAAAATTATACATCGAGCGAAACATTTTTATTTTCACAACCATTAACTTGTGAATATACACTTGTTTGATTGATCAAACACTCTATCTCATATAACATAACCAGCCTAATCTCTAAACTATAGAAAATAAAAAACCAATGATATTATAAAATTAAACAAAGTTTTAACTTATGAATAATAACATCATAACACATCTTCATAATTTTACTTAGTAAATATAATAAAAATAATTATTAAAGATAAATATCAATAATAACCAATAAATTATACCTTACTTATTAATATTATTCAATCAATTAATAAATGTCATATAAATAGTTACTAGAAATAATGCCACAGCCCCTCCATTAGTGTTTTTTACATAACATTGCTCAATTATGGTAGTTATTAGAAAACAGCCTAATGGATCGAATCTGATATTTAATTCCAATATAAAAAGAAACAAAGGGGCAGAGCGAGAGGAAAACAAAAGGTTAAAAAAGAAGAGAAGAGATGCAATAGGCACATCTTTCACTGCTTTTCATGTATTTGACCCTTCCAGTCAGTCACACTCTGCCCTGCCTTTCCCTGTGAAAAGCGAAGGCCCCATTTCTAAATTACTACTATCTTCCACAGATAGTTGAGGAATTATAGATATAGAATCGAGGATCATATCACTCAGACACTGAGACATAGAAAAAGGTCTAACGGGACTTAAATCTCGTGCAATACTGCAAGTTAATTCAAACCTTTTTCAGTTTTCCTCAAAATCTGACCTCAACTAAATTCCATTAATCACCCCTCTTTTCTTTTTTTCTGTGTCCCTATAAGCTGCTGTACACTTTCTTATTCCAAGACATCATTCCTTCGACATTTCGAATCATCTCTCTGGGAAGTAATTCCCCTGCTCCCTATACCCTATCTGTCAAATCTTCACAAATTCAAAAACAAAAGCTCTAAATTGCTAATAATTAATTATAAAAAAAACTGAAGAATCCCAACTCTATCCCCATCCCCGTTGATGAATATACAGGTGTAGCCCCCCCTTCGACCTTTCCCAAAGATATGGCCATCTTCAAAATTCAGCCATCATTCAGAAACATACCCTAAAAAACACTTGGTCTGAGATCTCCGACCATCACCAGCTGTCTCTCCAAGACCAGAAATCATTTGAACCAGGAACGACTTAGTTCCTCGGCATGACGAATCTCAGATACGAGCTATATCATCACATTTTGATGCAACAGTGTGGAATTCATTCTCACTACCACCTGTCTTCTACAAATATTCTTCCGATGAAATCACGGAACCTTTTAGAGTAGAGTTTTGGGTCCACAGCGGAGATGGAGGTAGGGTCAACTTGTAAGGATTTGTATGCATGCTCCAATTTCTTGCTGATATCATAGTCCTGTAAGATATCGATGATTCCAAAATAAAGGACTACTTCATAGACATCACCAGAAGGGGTCAAGTAACTATACTGATCGAAGTCACTTCTCCTCGCAATCCTCTCTGCTCTTGCTGGCATATTTGAGCCTAACCTTATCAGAGGCTTCCTGTGAGAAAAAAAGATTGAAGGAACCAAGCAAGCAAATATTAGCAAACGATGTCCTCATCTTTGGAAAGAATACAACATTGTGAAAGCATTGTTTTCAATATACATTTCTATCATCCAAGATACGTATCAACCTAGTGACCAGGGTAAAAAGAAGTTGATCAAAAAACTAAAATAACCTAGCTGGCGACGATCAAACCAAGAATGAGAGTAAAGCCAGGTCTTATTATCATCACCAAAAACTGTTGCCTACACACCTACCCCAACCATATATAATAAAAACCAACGCCACCAATCATTCTATTGGACATGATCATATTATTGGTATTCTGTTGGTCAAACAAATCCCTGGGTCAAATTACCCATACAGCAGTATTAACTGAAAAGATGAGAACATACTGGCCAGCTTGAACTCTATCCATGTCTTGTAACTCTGCCTCAAGGAAACGACATCCTCGCATAAATTTCTCACTTTGATACGAGTCCTTTTTCCCTGCAGAAAGGCAAATATATTATTAGTTTGCATGCCATAGAAACTAATCTAGAAACGGATACAAATCTGAAAATCTTTTTTATGATGATATAGGATGACTTACCAGTCCGCAAAAGGAACGGTGACAACCCCATTTTATCACAAGTATTGTCATCACGGAAGTGGAGACCAACCAAGAGACTGTAATCCATGATTCTCTCAGCTTCCAAAAATTCACAATCTCGATCAATTTGCCTGGCCATTCATTATAGATGTTACATCATATTGTGAGGTAAAAACTGAATTTCCAGCCAGATAGAAGTCATACAGCACAAACATACAAGATTCCTATAAACTTACTTGATGAGCTCTTGATACCAATTTTGTTGGAGACGAAACACAAAATTCAGATCCAGGTCCTTGAGAGTAGTGGTTTCATCAATCTCACCCTCAAGCTTATCTGTGGTACGGCCATATGAGGAGCCTTTTAGGTCAAATCTTCTGTGCATTCTGTATTCTGAGCAGAACAAATTGCCCATAACAATGAAGCGTGTCTGGTTCCAAGAACACAGATATGATCAGAAAAGGGAGGAAGTCCAATCCTTGGAGAAGCATGCTGAATTAACCTCACACATACCTTCTGTCCACCAATGGGTTTAACACAATGTACGCCAAAAAATTTTGTCACAAGAGAGTTTTCATAACGACGAACATGTTGGTAATAACTTGGAAGCATCTTAAGGAGTACCTAATCATAGATACAAAGACTTCAGAACCAACATTTCTGCCAACTTATGTCTTGAAAGCAGTAACTAAAAGTAGAGTGGAAGCCAAGCAACAGCAATTAACCAACTGGTAATAATCACAAGAATTTCAAATTGAAAACAATTCACTAGTCATGCATTTGGGCGACTAACCTTGACTTCTGATTTCTTCACCGTTTTGATCATGAATCTATCATCCTGAGTAAGATAAAAGAAACTTCCACTCTTCCCTGGGGAAGAAAGCTCTCTGAGGGCATCATTCCCACAAATAGCTAGCATGTAATCAGCTGGGTCTACTTGGAATAGGTCCCTCAAATTCCTAATATGTTACAGAGAAAGGAAACAACAAAGAATATCATCACACCACCTTTCGATTAAAGATAAAGACTCAACACAGAAAGTTTAACAATTCAACACCAAGACAGTACTGACAAACCAAATGCTCACTCATAAACCATTTACACTTAACACAAAGAAAACCATATCCAGAAGAATAAATTCGTACTGTCATAGTAACTTACAATCCAAAAGGTGAATCAAACAAATTCCTGGAAAGCAGTACCTGAATACCATGGGACAGTAATCCTTCCACCGAAATTCCACTGACTGATGAGGAGGCGTAATCTTCGATCCTTCAGGCGGAAACCTGGTCCAGAACTTCTCCTTGGGATCAAAATCACTCGGTTTCAGTTCTCTAGTAATCTGAGCAAGCCTACCAACAGAGTACCTAGATTGTCACATAACACAGAATTAGAAACAGCTCCTAAAACAACACAGGGCTATACAAAAAGGAGAACTAAAAGATAAATACTCCAACGTCACAAACGCAAACTACCTTATGCCCAATTGCAAATTAAGCATCAAAACGTAATTCTTGTGCCCTTTAGAAATAGTCTGTCCAGGCTTCTTCACTTCCCCACCATTAAAACAACAAGGCCCCCTTCTAAACTGCTTAATCCCGTCTCGATTCAACCCTTCTCTATAAATCTTCGAAGCCTCCACAGTATCAATTATATCACATGTAATATCCCCAGCCTCACCATCACTCTCCCATATACAAATCCTCGGGAAACTAATATTACTCCCTCTCGCCGTATCAACCGAAGACCTCTTCCTTTGCGCCCCAGCCGAGTAAACCAAATCACCTTCCTTACCCTTAAAACAATGCTCTTTCCCATTACCAGGATAAAAGGTTCCATTCCATTTCTGGGTCTTCACATCCTTGCTATTACTCCAACTCCCAATATAACAACTTCCATCAGGCCATGTAAAAACCCCATCCCCTTTTGGCACTCCATTTTCCCATTGTCCGTCATATCGATTCCCATTAGTCCATCTCAAAGCCCCTCTACCCGATATCACGCTGTTTTTCCACTCTCCGACGTACTCATTTCCACTCTTCCAAACATATCTCCCGTTTCCATCTTGAAGATTCTTCTTCCAACACCCTTCGTACATGTCTCCATTAGCGTAATGCTTTTGCCCGTACCCGTGTTTGCGATCAGAGCTCCACGAACCCCGGTAAGTGTCCCCGTCGGGTCCAATAAAAGTACCGATTCCTTCCATACGACCCGACTTAAATTCCCCTTCAAAAGTCGCGCCCGACGGCCACGAGAACCTCCCTTTCCCCGACGCCTTCCCTCTCCTCCACTCCCCCTCGTACATGCAACCGTCCGTCCACAGATACTTTCCTGATCCGTGAGGTGCGTTGCTTGAGAGAGCCCCGATGTAGAGATCCCCGTTTGGGAGAAGCTTCTCTACGGAGGTGGTTCTGCTGCTGGCGAAGATTACAGGGTGGCGGTTTTCGTCAAAGCTGCCGACGGCGACGGTGGTGGTCGGAGTTACTCGCCGGTGTGCGGAAGATGATCGGGGCCGGTTAACGACTAAGGGTTGCGGAGGCAGCTGAGCCGCCACTGGTGACGGTTGCTTTGCGATCTCTTTCTCCGTAGTCGTCACTAAAACCACTACCTTGTTGTTGTCTACCTTATCATCTTCTCCGGACCTCTTCTTCTTGGTGCAGGAAACGACGTCGTTTGGCTCATATAGGAGCATTTTTCCTCATACAGACCCACCTCTGTCTTCTCTCTCTATCTCCGTCCCGTCTCCTCCTTTTTATCAGTTTCGAAAGTTTCGGCCAGCGGCCGCAGAGACGAGCATTCCCGGCGGGCGTTAACGATCTTCCGACACTCTAAGCTAGAGAAATTTCCTTGTGGTTTCTCTCTAACATCACTTTTTCTTTCGCTGGGGAGCTTTGTGTTTGAAGAAATAGGTAAGAATCCTACATATATACACTAACATAAAAAGCACAGCACACAAACACAGAGACGGACGGACAGGAATAAATAAATAAGCCCCGTAAAAAACAAACAAAATAACCTAATCCTGAGAACAGAAGAGAAAAGTAATAAAAGTTAAAAATTCTAAAGTAAAAGAAAGAGTGAGAGATGAGCGTCGGCTTTTGCCTTACTATGCTACGATTTTTTAAAATTAAATAAATTTTATTTTCTTATAAATGTTTCTTAGGGATTTACATTTGCCCTAATTACATTATAAACTAGTGATCGATCGATTACGGTATTTCCTAGGATCTCTGGAAAAAAAATAAAAAGGGCAGGTACTTGCTCGATATTATTGATGTAAATTTTGTTTTGGCGCTTCGTTGGAATCTCTTCTTCTCTTGGTACAAATGTAATGGCTTTGTCTATGGGTCTCAATATAGTATTATTATTATAATACCATTATTATTCCCTGTTTGGTTTCGATGCTTTAAGTAATCTCTACCAAATCCAAGCTTTGATTAGCAGAGATAAAGAGAGAGATTGTGGGACAACATCCTTATTTGTAAACAAATGCACCTCAGAAATCAGAATCCGAATCAAATATCGTAATGTAATTCTTGCCAGCATATACACAGAAATATATGTTGTCTGTAATATGTATTCCCATCAACCAAAAAACCCAAACTAGACATAGTTTCTGTAGACAATGTTAACTTTTTGTTTATATCACGACTTGGGAAATACAGAAACTTGCGTTTTGGGAGTGACCCTGACCCACCTGGATTAATTGCCAACTAAGACCTCGACTCAAATTTAAGAAGACATCATTCTCAATCCTCCCTGTAGTGTAGATGAAGGCAGCATTGTATTGCTTGGACAAGGCTTTCAATCTTCCAAAGTTACTTCTGTTATGAATGGAAGAAACAATCATTAAGTTGCCTTTCTTTGTACCCAGCAAATCAAAAGCTATACATAATTAGAATTGCTTAAGCGAATCAGAAATAAACCACTTTAATTAAGCAGAGCTTGAGAGAGAGGAAATATTAAAAGCGCCAATCATAATCACGAGTAATATATGAAAGCAACTGAGACTGAGAGAGCATTCACAAATGTAGGCGTGAAACATCATGTGCAATGTGCCCCGTGTAGGGTAGAGGCCTTGGCTTGACTGTGGCTTCTGTTGGTCTCGCAATGCATGTGTCTTCATAAATTCCAAATTGAATTCGGCTGTTATACTTTCGTGACCACCCCTCCAATTAATTAAGGTCTTTGGGGCACAAAGCCAATCCATGATTATGAATACCCAAGCCGACGTTTCCTTCCAGCTACCCCTCCTCCTCGATCATTTTCCACCAGCTCACCGAGCCAACTTTGGTTTCTTCTTTAAATTCCCCATTACCATATTTTTCACGTCCAACTCTAATTAGATCTTAACGTCAATTTAACTAATAATATACACATTCTCCAGAGTCTATTTCTTATTCCTCTGCCTCGTTAATTACGATCCAAGTGTTTGTGAAATTTGGATAGATTTAATATGTTACATGAATTTAATCTCTGTTCATTTGTCATTAGCTTTTGTTTCTAAGAGAATACCAAAGGAAAAAATTAATGATGTACACACGCGACCGATATCTGCTAAAGTCCGTCTTGCCCACATAGATACAGTTATCGCTATCACGTGGCGATCGTTGCATTTTGTAGTAAACTATGCATATGCTAATTCATATGTACCATTAGCTATTTCCTCGTCCTTAAGTGGTCTTGATGGCCACTTATCCTTTTTTATTAAGTTTAACCCACCAGCGGATTGGTTTTATGGATTTGCTTCCTATATTAGATTTAGGCCCAAATCACATTGAAAGGATAAAACAATTTTTTTCTCAATTCCTACATCAAGTTTCTGTATAAAAAATATTTTTATTCTTACAATTACTTACGATATTCTAAAATTATGCCACTTTTTTTTTCCAAGAGTAGATATTGCTTGGTGTTAAGAAAAAACGCAACGCAATAGAGAAAAAACATAAATGAAAAACACACAAACTTTACGTAGTTTGGCCATTGTGACCTACACTACAGGTAATAGAAGAGCAATCTTATTCCGTTAGATAGAACTATTACAAGTGATAAAGGCCATGTTTGGTTACTGGCTGATCAGCCAAAAAATAGCTGATTGAATAAATTTATTTGACCAACTATTTTGAGTGTTTGGTAATCAGCTGATTGGGTTGGCTGATTGAACTCAATCAGCTGATTTTTAAAAAGCTCAAGAGGAGTAGCTTTGTGCTTCAGCTTATTACAAATAACAGATTTTGCCCTTTTTCAAACCCATAGACAGCAACATTGTACCTCTCTAAAACCCATAGACATCAAATGAGTTTATTTGCTTCTCTCTTAGATTCTAAGATCAAAATGAACCAAAAATATATTTTTTTCTTTGTTGCCTCTTCCCAATCTTATAAGTTGCATATGTAATTATTAATGAAGCTTTCTTTTTTTGTGCAATAATTATTAATTTTGGACCTATGTTAAGTATCTATTATTAATTTAAAATTGAGAAAGGAGAAAAAAAAGTACTCATCAACATCATCATTATCATCATCATCATCATCATCATCATCATCATCATCATTATTATTATTATTATTATTATTATTATTATTATTA
>JAOQMM010000006.1:7029885-7040193 GCA_027563515.1 Erythroxylum platyclados
ACATACTTTAGAAGACTCTTTTAGGCCCCAAACCTCATCTTGTGGGCTTTGAAACATGCGGAACGTGACACTATGCTCTTTCTTGGCAGTTGGCAAAGCAAAGACATTTTGGTGCGGCAAATCGATGAACATTAATGTGAGAGAGATAAAACTCAGCAAAGCACGAGAGACGTAACAAAATGAAAGATGCTCTTGGGCTGACGAAGTAAGCCTAATTTGTTTCATTAGGATCAAACACCAATCTGAAACGTGTAGCTCCTCTCGCTCTCTGCTTGGTTTATGTTAGGTGATAGGAATATGGGAAACAATGTGTCATCCATCTGTCTAATCTATCAGGGAAGGGAAAGAAACAGAAACTCTAGTTGCCAGCTGCTATCGTCCTTTTTCAGAATGCAAATCCACAAGACTCAAGAGAGACTTAACGTTGAGAACCTACAAGTGACCTACCTATTACCTATGTCTTGTAAAGCTATCAAGCGTGCTAATAGTATGCATCATCCACATGGTTATACTTGGGATACCGGAAGCGACACAGTTTTTGGGCCTTTTCAAAGTAAGAAAAAAGGAGTATTTGAATTTTAAAATATATGCTGAAATATATTTATCCCCTGTATTTTAATCTTTAGTATATTATACCTTCCTCTATTTTAAAAATAGAAATATTGTCCCTTTTGACTATCAGTTAAAGGAGCTTAGAATTTAAAAAGCTTTTTTACCCCTGCATTATTATGACATCACCATAAATAAAAATGTTGTATTTTTAGACAAAAATATCTTTTTAGTCTTTTGTTAACTAAAATACATTAAAAACTTATATTTTTTGTCTTTATTTCATTATGTCCGCTATTTAAAAATTATTTTAAGCATGGATTATATTTTGACCGTTAATAAATAAAGAAAGAAAAAAATTATTAAAAATAACATTGTCTTCATAATTATACTTCATGACTGTTAATTTATGAAAAAATTTAAAAAAGAAAATTTATTTATGAAATAAAATTAAAAAAAGAAAGAAAATTTATTGAATGTATCATTTTTTTTCATTATTGTACGTTCTATTTGTTAATTGATGAAAAAATTATAAATTTTAAGCTCCTTTGATTGGTGATTAAAGAGATCAATATGTTCATTTTTAAAATAGAGGAAACATAATATATGAAAGGCTAAAATACAAAGAGGTTAAATATATTTTAGCTTAAAATATATTAGATTCGATAATTTTAAAGACCACTAACCTTTTGGACCACCCCTTAAAAGGGGGCCAGTCCATCCAACTTGGGTTGAACCTTTATAACTATAACTATATGTTGTAGCTGAACACCATACCTATCAGAGTATTATTACATTCCACGTACGTCAGTTCTAGAAATTCTTTAGTGGAAATACCAAGGGAAGAGGTTTTGATGGTTTGCCAAACTCGTATGATAGGGGCACGGCCCATTATTGTGCAAAGATATCCTATATTCTTGCTTACCAAATTTGTCAAATTAAAAGTTGTGGACATCATCACATGTTAAAATCAGCATAAAAAACAAAAAACAGAATTCTAGCCAAACTTAGGAATATTGTTTTATAGCGAATTAAAATCATGAAATAAGAACTAGTTTACTGAATGACGTCACTACCTCAGGTAACTTATTAACAGTTGGAGCCGATAACTTAGTAAAAGATGATGACGTCATTTACCTCAGACACCATCCACCTAAAAAATGGATTAAAAAGGGGAAGTTCCAATTGGCTTGAATTCATCATATTACGCTTTTCCAATATTGAACAAAAATTGAATTAAATTGTTTATATTGTAAATTACGAATTTCCCGCGTTGCTTTTGGTCTGTTCATAACCCAAGCCACGCCTCTCCCTACCCCAAGGCGCGACGAGACACTTTCTCCCTCTCTCTTGATAGGAATCAATGCAAAGACTCTATATACCTCTATTGTCAAAACAGAAATGACTCGACAGGACATGCTTATTCTTTTTTATTAATTATCCAAAAGAAGGAAATGATTCTTGTCAAGCAAAACAAGAAAAAAATCACGAGAAAATGCTTATCAGTAGTTTTTTGTGATGACCAGTGTTATAACTTACCTAAGAAAAGCTTTGACATTCTATAGAGTTTGCAGAGTACAGCATGCTGAATGACAAATGTTGCGTAGTAAGATGACAAAATGATAATATGTTAAAAGGCCCTTTCCATGTTATACTTTATCATTGACAATAAATAAACCCCTTTTTCTTTCTCAACCAGGCCACACAAATTTCATACTTTGCATAACGTGTGGATAATTAACTCTAATGGAAGGTTCAACATCATCTTCTGATCCAACTGTAAGAATACCGTCACCCCAACAGAAAGATTTCCTAAAATCAGACCCTTTACTTTTGAAAGAACCTGAAGACAGGTACTCCCGATAGACGTCAATCTCATGATCATCAGTTAATTTCCCTGCAGTATCAACCTCAGATTTGGAGTCACTTCCTTTTGGAAAATGCACAAGCAAATATGGGGTGAATATAAGAATCACTCCTGAACAACAGTCAACTAAAAATGAAGAAAGTGAGGCAGATGATAAGAGAGATTAAAGCTCTAGGACAAAATAAGAAATTTAAACTGGAAAACAAGCAATTGAATAGAAAACTACTTGAATTTTATCAAGTTTCGAGATCACATCCTAAGAAAGGAAATAAACTAAAACAAACAGATTACTTTTTCATAAGCATCCAGTTAGTGTCAATTTTGGAACTATGCACTTAATTTAATACTTCAACAATACTAATCTAGCAAGAGCTGAAGATCCCAGAAGTGAATGTTTACATCAAAAACAGGAGACTTGTCAACTTACAGAATGTAAGTACCAGACATGAGAAGCATCACAATTAGCTATGAAAATGCAGTCACAAAAAAAGCAGTACAAAAATGCCAAACCTATTTTCTTCATTTCCATGAACACTACCAATCCATGAGTTAATCAACCTAAACATGAAATTAATTTTTCAGCTGCACAACTCACTACTGAGCCTTCCCTGTCTTAAAGTAGAAGAAACTCCATCATCATTCAACTGCCTTTGGCTCTCATCTACCACAGTATGCTCAAGGTCAACCTTTTCTGTTTACATAATGCAATGAATAAGGAATTGCTTAATAGAACAAAGAAAACTGAAATGGCCCTTGTGTTGACATTGGGAGATGAAAAAATAAAAAACAAAGAAAGCTTGATTTCAACAACTTTAACAAATCAATTTCTTGAATTCGAATTCATATTGATCAAGGACAAGAGAGTTTGCAAGATTAGAAGCACCCAATTCCATTCTAAAAGAGAAAGACTAAACCATAACTGATTAAAGACTTTAGTTCCTTGTAGGCTTTCACAATCCTATTTAAGAAACAAGAGGATATAGAGAAGCTTGTTATTCCCATGTAGCTCAGCAGAACAGAAAAGGGTATGCATGCTGCAAGGGAAATAATATGGCCAGAACGTTATAGTCTCAAAATTTTGCTATAAAATTCATTTACAACGTAAACATGCTTTTTCAATCAGATTATAGAGTTTTTAAGAAGCCAGAAAAAATAAGGGAAAAAAAGGATAACTAATCAAGCACGTCATGGTGAACAATTAGTTGAAGAGGCTACTATTTCAACTGGACATGACAATATAACAATACTTGGCACGGGAAAAAGTATCAGCCAAACTTCTTTTGCTTAGCATTGCGGACTTTAAGATCATCAGTCTTTGAAGAATGTGCATACGTGTAAAATCACTATCCACCTACGAAGTGAGGCCAATGCATCTAAGCATCGGTTAAAGATTAAGGTCGACAGCACTGAAACACACTTGAGACGACAACAAAAAAAAGAACTTCTCTAGAACCTCCTACATTATATGGCTCTTATAAGAAGCACAACTAACAGTTTGATTACCATCACCAAAAGGTCGATCATCACAATCATTTTTACCATACAAAAGATGAATACCATTCAACTTTTACAAAGGCCACCAATTTTCACCAGATCAATTGCTACCAAGTAAAAAAAACAAATCATTATTTACATATTTTTGGTGCTGGACAAAAAGAGAAATGGGTGAGCATCTTCTAAATCAACTATAACTAAACAACAGGAATAGGAAGATAAAGCCAAAATTTCAAGAAATGTACTATATTTGAGAATGATACAACTTTTTAAGGAACCTGCCTTCACAATGTAACTCGTATACAAAAAAATCATGGAAGATGCCAAAAGGCAAACAAATATTGCAGAACTCACCCACCATCTACAATTTAATTAGTATTTAACCTGTATTTTCTAAAGAAAAACATAAGAATTATCAACAGTCCTTCAAAGTAGTAGAAACGGTAGAAACAGAAATAGAAGTAGAAAAGCTCTGAGTTCGAATGGCATTTTGCTCTCTACACTTCGTTACATGTACCTCTAACTGCCGCATTTTATCAATGAGGAGCGATTGTTTTTGTTTGAGCACTACAATCTGGTTCTGAAGGGCAGTAAATTCACTCCTCATGATCTGGTCACAGTCCTGGATTGCAGCTGCATTGATGCCCTCTTCTTGAAGTCTCTGCCTCAATTTCTCGGTCGAGACAGCCACATTGTCCAAGGGAGCCATCAATTCACTATTAGACATTCGTGGGAACATGCCCTTCACTGCTTGCAACGCTTCCACCCAACTGTTGCGATCCTCGCGCGTTTCTGCTCTCAAATGCAGCCTCTTTGTGCCAGTGAATATCGAGAATCTCTTGTCGTCGGATCCACTTGCACAGATTGAAGATACCTGTAAACATCAATGGTAACACTACCTTTTTCAGGAATCGACTGATTTCCTAATACTGTTGTACGGAAAATGACAATTAACAACAATATCAATGCCTGAAAAGTACCTTTTTTTCTTGCAAACAGAATCCCTAGTCAATCGCAATCAATTCTTTTTGGTTGAAGAGAAAAAGGACACAGAAATTCGAATCAATAAAATCGAGATGAAACGTGTCGATTAACAAAGTAAAATTTGAAAAATTAAAACTTCAATAAAAACTTTCGTTGAAAATCAAATTATCCATTGTAAATAGCTCCAACCAAAATTTGGGTTGGGGGGAGCGCCAAAAATTAAAAAAGAGTTGAACGAAAGATTGAACTTAATTTAGGAGCAGGAAATGAATGATAGCGGATTCAAGGAACAGAAAACCTTGAGATGAATTTCGCCAAATGGCTTGCGGTTGAATTGAGAGTTAACACTGTTAGTACTGGAAATCCTTTTCATAGACTCTTCACCAATGACTTTCGATCCTCTCTCAGTTTCCAGATTCACAACGATCTTATCATGTCCATCCATCTTATAATAAGAAAACACGCCGTCCTGCAACACGAACCATCTCGGCCTCCAACCTTTGCCGTAATTCACCCACTTGTGCAGCACCCCCAAGATCCCGTTCCCTACGAAGCCGTTTACCTTACCGTCAACTTGCTGGGTCCGCCGAATATTGCCGTTAGAATCGAGATTGCTGGAGGAAAGGAAGTGTTGTTCTGATACACTGGATGAGGTTGATCCGGCATTGGGGTGGGATCTGGAAGTGATTGCCATAGAAATGTCCGGTAACGGAGAGTGATCGGATACGGTGGAGATGCAGCAGAGCTGATGCATTGAACGAGTCTCTCAGCAGCAAGAAAGGTCAAGAAGCTTTTTCATGTATTGGTTTATTTTTGTGGTGAGAGTGAGGAAGAAAATATATCAGTGAGCGAATGAGAGAGAAGAAAACGGTCACGTAACAATAGAACACAAACGCTGCGAGAAGGTCGGAGATAGCATTACTTGAGTGAAGATGCAGGCACTATATTTCTGACACGTGTATGGACTGGAGTATTGATTCTTACAGTCCGTCGGATTAGAGTGGTCCATCCCATGGATCGTTTCAGGGATGGTCCTCGTAAAGTACGATTTATTACCTGGAACTCATTTCATGTTGTATTCCAGCAAAGTCAGGAATTATTAGTTGGTTGAATGGAGTATTGTACAAACAAAGCGAGATTCTGTCTCTATGTCCACGCAGCATGGAACCTCGAACGATGATGTCTGTTTGTTTAAGATGGAAGAACCAATAAATTAATGGTTGTTTAAATTTAGTTGTTTTTAATACGCCAGCTTATAGGTTAGATCCAGGCTCATGCTGACTCGAGACTCAATTATTCTAAGCAAAACAATATCATTTTACTTGAAAGAGTTAAGTCTCGGATAAACCTGAGCTTGAGCATCTCAGACTCGAACCTAATTAAAAAGAAAAAGTTATTCTATATTTTTAATTTAAAATTTTAATTTTAAAAAATTGACGGAACAACCTATTGTCATCTCTAATTGTCGTGGCATATTTAATTGCAAAAAAATGATATTTGATGTTTGGTAAGTGTTACCTATAATTAGCATTGTTTGGTATTATTGGCCATCTCATCAATAACATTAATCATGAAATTTTACTATGATAAGGTATTTGGCTATGCTTATTTGATATAAACGTAGACTTACTTTTTTGTCTGTTAACATGTCAATATGATCACTAGACTCCCTATATCCTTTCGTATTGCTCAATTTCATTAATTTAAACAAAAGCAAATCACCGGCCAACCTAAAAATTAATATTCATTAATATTGAACAATATTGTAAAACAAAAAGGTTATTCTGCACAATGGGATTATCGATTTTGCAATATGGAAGGATGATACTTTGAGCAAAAAAAACAATATTTTCATCTTTCTTCCTATTAGAAACAAAATGATATTTTTAAAATGAGATAATTAAATCTACAATTTGGAAAAAAATGATAATTTATTTTTATAATGAAGCATGAATAAAATTAGAAAACATTTAAAAATATGTAAACTTAATTCAATTTTATAAAAGAAATGGTATCTAAATTTATAACTAAAATTGGTTAATTATAAAATTTTTAATTGTTTTTAACTAGGAGTGGGGACCCGAGATCAAAGAGTCAGGCTAGAGTTCATCGAGCCTAAACATACTAGCATAAAATAATGTTTTGTTTTACAAGCAAAACGATTGTTTTCAGCTATCACTTTCGTTTTTGAGACAAAGTAAATGACATTATTTTGCTTTAGAAGCAAAACAACATCATTCTATGTTTCCATTTTTAGGAAATAAAACAAAATAATCTTCTACTAAGTTAAACTTTCTTCTCCAAACTTCACTTTCTCTCTAGTCCGTCTCTCCCTTTTTCACCGTCAGCTGCCCTTATTCACTCCTCAGTCGTAGACCGCCCTTTCGTCGCAATAGTTGCTACCTTTTGACCTCTAGCCATGGCTACCCCTTCACCTCACTGCCCCTCCAATTGTCCCTTCATGTCGCTGCCCTATTGCCGTGCTTCCCCGTCGCAGTGTATTTTTGCTTCTTTGCCTCCTACCACCAAGGTAAATTTCCTCCGTCATATTGTAGTTTTGAATCTTTTGATTGAAGATTGAATTAGTGAAATATTATAATTTCTATAATTGTTGCCATCGAGGAAATGTTTTCGTGTACTTATGTGTATGTGACCGTGTAAGTCATTGTGAGTTTCATGGACTTACACTGTCACACACACGTCTTGTAAGTACTGAGTATGCGAAACTCATGATGGCGTATATGTCATCGTGCAAGTCTAGGAAAACACATATATGCTCATGTGTGTTGTATGACGTGATCTTAGTTGTGTAAGTAACTGATAAATGATAATTAATAAACTTTAAATATATGATTATGATTTATGTTCACCTATTCTCTCTTAAGTTTATGAATTATTAATTATGATTATGAATAACACATATATTTATACGTTGATTATTTTATATGGATGAATATATTTCTTTAGTGGACAGTTATAATCCAGTACCAAAGACAAATTGAAAACTTCTAATCTTATGCCAAGTGAAGATAGAAGTCCAACTCTAAGTCAATTGAAAAGTGAAGTTTTGAATCACTTCAATAAGACTAGATTAATGGATGGAGTAGAATAAGCCGAATGTAAGTATCATCAGAAGATGTTGGCCGAAAGTTCAAAAGGTAGAATCTCTCATTTAAAGAGACATGTGTATTCATGTAGTAGAAAAAAGATGGTATTAGAAGGTTAAACATTTTTTACCCATAAAGTTATGATAGGGAAGAATGAAATGTCTGCAACATCATATAACAGCAATAGATCAAGATTTTTTTATTACTATTATAGTAACTGGTAATGAACATTCACTATTTATAGTTGATATCAAAACATTTAGGATGTTTTACAACTCTCTGCAACCCACCTTCAAGGTTTCAACTCAGAATACTTTTAAAAAGGACATTATGAAGACATACAAGGATAATAAGAAAGAAATTTTAAGAACATTATCTAGTATTAAAAGACGGATTGTCATTACAACAGACATTTGGATAACCGATAACCAAAAGAAGAGTTATATGATGGTAACAACATATTATGTTGACAGTGACTGAACTCTACACAATAAACTTTTGGGATAATTTATATTATTTAGTATTATTATCATTTACTTTCTCATTATGTTATGATGAATATTGGTCATATTTATACATGATAGGTTCATTTATGTGCCTACACCACATAAAAGCAAAAGATTAGCAACTGTGTCGGGAGACTTTCTGATAGATTGTAATAACGATACCAAATTGTTCACCATAACAGTTGACAATTATAGCACAAATGATGTTATGATTGAAAAGTTGAAGAATAAGATATAGGTTAGGAGCTTGTTGGTTGGTAGAAGGTCACTCCATATGCATTTTTTTGCGCATATTATAAATTAGATTATGAAGGATGGATCAGATATGATAAAGGAAGCAATAGATTTGATTCAGAATAATGTAGTATATGGGAGTGCAATACTTAAAAGAGTTAGAGAAATTTGAAGAAACTATATGACAATTATGCGTTTCAAGTATGAAGAAGCTAGTTTTAGATTCTCCAAATAGATAAAACTCAACCTTCAAGATGTTGGAGTCAACAATCCAATAAGTTAATATATTTAACTGACTGAGACAAAGAGATTCTCAATACACTTGCATGCTTATAGTAGTCCAGTGGGAGTTGGCTATAGAACTTTGTGCTAAGTTGCAATTGTTTTATAATGCGATTGAATTGTTTTCGGTAACAAAATATCCAACTTCGCACTATTGTTTTATCACTATGTGTAAGATAAAGAAAGCTTTATCTGATTGGATATTTGATTTCAATGAGGTTATTCAGGTTATGGCATAGCAGATGATAGAAAATTTGAATTCTTATTAGTATATGGTTGGACATATTACTATTGTCTCATCTATGTTAGACTCGAGATATAAGATGGAGGGGTTAATTTTATATATAATGTGTTGTATAGTGATCGAGCACAAGAGCATGTAAATGTTATCAATCAATTTTGGTATGATTTGTTTAATGATTATAAAGTCAAAATGGACAAAATTCAGGATCAGAATCGTAGTAGTTTAGGCTGTTCAACTCCAGCTTCAATTTCAGGTTTGGGCTCATCTTCTAAGAGCAGTTTGTTACTTTCACTTACAAAATTTATGAAAGAAAAAAAGGCTAGGACTTCGTACAATATGACGAAATTAGATAACTATTTGATAGAAAATTATGTGGCTAAAGTTGATGGTGTGCAATTCAATGTATTATGGTGGAAGAGTTAAGGAAATAATTTTCCGATCATGCAAGTAATTGTACGAGACTTATTAGCAATTCCATCATCTATTGTTGCTTTAGAGTTTGTTTTTAACACCGGTGGTTAAGTTATTCTCAATTTCATCCTCGTACTGTAGAAACCTTTAATTGTGTCCGAAGTTGGTTAGATGATGAAGATATTGAGGGTACACTCTTTTCTTTTTGATATATCAATTTCATCTATTTTTTTATATTATCTAACCTTATATTGTTTTTTAGTCTGTATATTAATATAACCACAAATATTGACGCGGAGGTGACTAGTCAGACACGTACTCATACCCATCAATCAATTGGACATTATTTTGATAAAATATTTGATGGTGAAGGTATATTTAATTATTTATTAAGTATTACCATGTGTTTAATATTCCTTTAATTTTAATATTACAGTAGTAAATATAATGTTTCTATATACAGAAGAAGTGATGCAAAATATTGGCGATCTTGACTGCAATGATTAGTTGCTCTCTCAATCTCTCTAGTCTCCACTCTCTCCAGTCTCCACTTTGCTCTGTTTTATGTAGAATGATTATGGTTTAATTTTATTGATTTCATTGTTCTATTCCTTCTTGATAGATATGTGC
>JAOQMM010000006.1:7058454-7078647 GCA_027563515.1 Erythroxylum platyclados
AGGATACGGCTAGGCATCCGATTGATTAGATATGTGGCTGTCAGAATAGCATCCCCCCAAAAAATTTTAGGTAAGTGGATAATCAATAAAATTATTATTTTAATTAATAAAATATTTTCTATATTTAATAAATTTTTGCCTAATTAAATTCCCAACTTTAATTTCATAATCCCTAAATTTTTCACCTCCACCCCAACCATAAATCACCATCTCTCATCATGTGTTCTATCTTATTTCACCTTCGGTTTTCATCACGAACCATTCTTCTCTAATTGTAACAATCTTTAGACTGCTTTTTCGCCTCTTTTGTCTTTTTCAGGGATGTATTCTTCGTTCGCTCGCCATCTGCAATGATAAGTTTTTAAGATAACAAGCAACATGCAAATACTGTCGTGATGTTCATTAGTACAGCAAAAGAGAATTAGAGAAAGGAATACATAAAATCACAGAAGATTTAGAAAGAGAAAAACAACTTCATTCTGTTATGACGTATTCGAATAGCCGTTAGATATTCCCTTTAGTACACATGATCAACTATCCAATATACGCTAGTGTATGATTACAACCCTGAGGTTTTATTTAAACGCTGCTTGTTACATTAATAATAAAATTCAAAGAAAATTTCCATTGCTTCCCATGCTAACGTCGTCTTCTTCGTTCAACTCTGCAACAGTTCCCTACCCCTTAACATCCCTGTTGATCAAGTTAACTTTTGAAAAGCATCTTTGAAGGTCAAAGAGATATTCCCACATTGCACCGATGTTCTCACCATCTGACCATTGAATTAACCATTGAGTGACTACTCGGTTATTTCTTCTTTTCATGCATCTGTACAGTACTACTATCAGTATGCGTTCAATCGGTGAGAGGAATTCTGGTAATGATAAGGAAGTTCTGCCTTGCTCCATGTATGCCTTCTTCAACTGCGATACATGAAACACTAGGTGTATCGCAATCTTCGGTGGAAGCTCCAACTTATATGCTACCTTCCCGATTCGCTGGACCACCTTGTATGGTCCATAGTAAAGTGGAGACAGCTTCTAACTGCTTCTTCTATGAAGGGAATGTTGTTTGTATGGCTGTAATTTCAACAGCACCATTTCACCGACCTTGAACTCACATTTTGATCGCTTGGAGTCCGCATATTATTTCATCCGATTTTAGGACCTTTATAGTTGGAATTTTGTGACATTGGTCATCGCCTCTCTGTTCTGTAAAACCTGATCGACTTCTAACAAGTCCCATGCTATATAAGGTGTATAATCCAGTAGTGGATAACCATACAAAGCTTCAAATGGTGTATAATTGATAGAAGTATGATAAGTCGTATTGTACCACCACTCCGCTAGAGTTATCCATTCACTCCATTTCTGTAGTATTTCACTACAAAAACATTGTAATATGTTTCAAGAATCTTATTCACCACTTCCGTTTGTCTGTCTGTCTGCGGGTGATAGGCGGTAGAATATTTTAATTTAACTCCTTGCAACCGAAGGAGCTCTTGCCAAAACTTACTCAAGAAAACTAGATCTCTATCACTAATGATTGATTCTGGCATGACATGTAACTTAAACACATTGTTGAGGAATACTTCCGCAATGTCACAAGCATAGTAGGGTGTTTAATAGGAAAAAAATGGGAGTACTTTGTAAATCGGTCGACAACTACTAAAATGATTGATTTTCCTTTCTAAATAAATAGTCCCTCCACAAAATCAACACTACCTCCCTCTAACTTCCTTCTAGTATCTTAATAGGTTGTAATAATCCAGGGTAAGCAGAATTGTCGTATTTGTTCCTTTGACAGCTCGTGCATTTCTAAATGTGGGTTTGAACGTCCCGAGCCATTCCTTTCTAGAAGAATATGTTCTGTAGCTTCTTCATTGTAGCCACTACGCCTGCATGTCTTCCCATGGCATCATCGTGGCTAATTCTGATTATTTATTGTCGGAGATTTTTGTTGGCACCCACCACCAAGTACCTCTTCCATCTCAATAACCTATCCGTCCACTCATACATATTAGGCTTCATACTATTAGACTCCAATTTCCTAATGATATCTTGAATCGCTTGGTCTGCTTACTAGCTCTGTTTAATTTCCTCTAACAGCCTACCCTGTATCTGTGTTACGGATATCATCAGCATCTCTGCATTGGTGGTTTTAGAAAGGGCATCTGTAACTGCATTCTCCTTTCCACTATGGTACTGCACTTCAACGTTGTAACCAAGGAGTTTCGATAGCCATGATTGTTGGAAAGGAGTAGATAGTCGTTGCTCTAATAAGTATTTAAGACTTTGATGATCAGTTCTGATAATGAACGGTTTGAAGCTCAGATAGTGATGCTAGTACTTAATTGCCTTTATCACTGCCAAGAACTCTTTCATAAGTGGATAGTCTATGGGTTTCTTAACTAACAATTTACTGAGGAAGGCAATGGGATGAACTTCCTATTATAACACCGCCTCGATTCCTTGCCCAGTTGCGTCTGCCTCTACCATAAAAGTTTTTGAAAAATCCAGTAATACCAACACCGGAGCTGACAGGATTGCTTCCTTCAATCTCTCAAAGGTTGTTTGCTCCTCTTGATTCCATTCCTAGTGGGTTAGACATTCCTTCTTGAGTAGCTCTATCAAGGGTTTAGCCATCATCCTATACCCTTTAATAAATCTCCTATAATATCCTGTAATTCCTAGAAATCCTCTTAATTCCTTAATTCCCTTAGGTTCAGGTCATTCTTCAATTGTCTTGACCTTTCAGGAATCTGTTGCTACTCCCCCTTCCGAAATCGTGTACCCCAAATATTCTACTTGGCGCGCCCCAAACACACACTTACTCCCCCGTAAGAACAATTGATTATCCTTCAACGTCTGGAGGGCCATCGAAATGTGTTCTACATATAATGGCAACGAAGAGTTCTAAATTAAGATATCGTCGAAAAATACAAAAATAAAATGACTCAAATATGGTTTAAACAATTCATTCATTAGCCTCTGAAATGTTGAAGGAGCGTTTGTCAAGCTGAAGGGCATGACTAAGAATTCATAATGCCCTTCGTGCCCTTCGTGTGTTTTGAAAGCCGTCTTCAGAATGTCTTCTGGTTGCATCCGGATTTGGTGATACCTAGAGCGTAGGTCCAATTTGGTAAACTAACTGGCTCCATGCAATTCATCTAACAATTCTTCAATAAGTAGTATCAGAAATTTATCCTTCACCATATGTTTGTTCAGCTCTCGGTAGTTCTCGATGATCTACGCACATACGCCATGGGTTGTCCTTTTTCTTGACAAGGACCACTGGTGATGCATAAGGGTCGTAACTATGACGGATGAACCCTTGCTTCATGAGTTCCCTTACGGATTGCTCTATTACATCCTTTTGTGTTCCCGAATGGTGATATGGATGCACGTTAATAGTATCGACTCCTTCCTTTAAAATGATCTAATGATTGTGCTTACGGTCCGGTGGAAAATGAGTCAGTTCCTAGAACACCATTACATACTATGATAAAACTGCATTAATCTCATCAAATGCACTCCATTACTCATCCTTCATTCTCATATGTTGAAATTGATATTCGATGGGAGTTGTTATTTGCATTATTAGTAGTTGGCCACTTGTCGAGCGTCGTAAAGTTTTCTGAAACTCCTTGCTCGAAAATGACCCACAATCTGCCTTTTGGCTTTCCTTGTAATGTTACGATTCGTCCTTCCCAATTAAATGTCACCGTTCTATCTCTGAAATTGCACAATACGCAGTTTAACCCAACCAGCCATTGTACTCCCAATATAACATCGCACCACCTAGTGATAACACCAAGGCGGCCATGGTGAACTGCGTCCCTTGCATCGTTCACACGAAAGTCTTACAACATTGCCTACATTCTAGCTGTAGTCTGCCTCCTACCGTAATAGAAATTGGTTTTATTTCCTGAAGATCATAGCCCCCTTCCTCACTATAGCAGTATCCACGAAATTATGCACTCCTATTGTCAATTAAGATGTGAATTCTCCGCTTCTAATGCATCCCCATTAATCTCATTTGTTTAAACTCCATCTCTCCAAATAATCCCAACATGGCTTACATGGACACAATCGTGCATTCTTCTTCACCGAATCCTTCTTAAAACTCTTCCTTCTCTTGTTCAGGTGATGTCTTCCCAGTGTCATTCTCTCCTGAAATTACCTAAAATTCTAGTTACCGCTTCTTATATTTATGGCCCAAATTGTATTTCTCATCGCACTAAAAACAAAGACCCTTTGCTCTCTTATCATCAAAATCCTTACTACTAATGGACTTCGAGGGCTTAAAGGATCTTACCGATGGTGAGCGGAACGTTGAAGTCGGTGTAGGTAATATTCCTTCTATTCTAAGACTTCGATTAATCATTGCTGGTTGTAAAGGCCTTGGAGCTGAGTTAAAGTTGCCCCTACTACTCGCGTTCTTTGTTGCATTGACTCGGTTAAGCATAGTGTTTCCTGTTGATATCAGTATCGCCTCTTGTTTCCTAGCTAGTGTGTAAGCCTGATGCAAAGAACAAGGTTCATGTAATTTCACTATGACGCCAATTTCAGGTTTCAAAACCTTAACAAAGAATCCGACCATATACTACTTTGGTAACAAGAGTCTGTTGCAATGATGATCAAAATGGGCACAACAGTCTAATACCGTCCCATTCTGCTTCAAGTCCTTGAAACCCCCCACTGGATCGTTGAAAATCTCCGCATCAAATCTTTGTTTGATAGCCTTCGTGAACTCATCCCAATCGACCATCTCTGTTTTATTACAATTTTTGATGTATAGGCGATACCACTCCTGTGCTCGTTCGTCCATGTGCAGAATAGCTACATTCACCTTCGTCTTCTTTGGAGTATGGTCTAACTAGAAAAATTGTTCACACCGGTATAGCCACAGCTTAACGTTTTCACTGTCAAACGAGGGAAATTCGATTCTACTCATCCTCGTCGATGTAACGTTTTCATCCTCTTCTCGTCGCGATTGGTTACTCTAGGATGTAGGTTCCGCTATTCCGAATTCACCCTGGTGTTTCGGCCCCCTTGTAGAAGCATGGTTCTCAATGCCAACATCTCTTTTTCTACCTTTTCCGTTCTGTTTTGAATTTCCGACAACATGCGCTCACTCTTCTCTTGAGATTCCAAAAACATCCTTTCCTGTCCATTTTGTGATTCCAGAAGCATTTTCTCATTTCGGATTTGCACCTCCATTAGCCCTCTCAAGTTTTCTTCCAACCATCGTAGCTCTGTGCCTCTCGTGCCTTCAGCCATAATCTTCCTAGATTCGGCCGCTCTGATACTAATTGTTGATAAGTTTTTAAGATAATAGAACAACATGCAAATACCGTCGTGATGTTCATTAGTACAACAGAAGAGAATTAGAGAGAAGAATACATAGACTCACAGAAGATTTAGAGAGAGAAAAACAACTTCATCTATTTTGACATATTCGTATAGCTGTTAGAGATTCCCTTTAATAGACATGATCGAAATAAACGCTATTGTATGATTACAACCCTGAGGTTTTATTTAAACGCTACGTGTTACATTAATAATAAAATTCAAAGAAAACTTTCGTTGCTTCCGGTGTTAATGTCATCTTCTTCGTTCAACTCTACAACATGCAATCTACTTTTTGTCAAGTTCTGGTTTTTGTATGTCTTATAAAAGCTCTCTTTTTTGGCCTCGAGTTTTGTGACATTAAGGATATTATTAGATTTTACTTGTTCATTGACCATTATTTTTAAGTTTAGGTCTTTCTTTGGGGTTATTTTTTCAAGTTTAGTTGTTTGGAGTACCATTAGAAAGAAGACATGAGTTGAGAAATTGTTGTAAAAGTTCTTTTTTTGTGTTTGTATGTACACCTTTTTGCAATCTCTAAGAAACGACAACAGTCAAAGGAAGTGAAGTCAGGAATGATTTTTAGGTTACGTTTGATTGGGTCGTTATTAATGAAAAGAAATGAAATATAATATTACTCGATTATTTAAGAGGAGGGTTTATAATGAAATAAAATAAAATAAGATAGAAGGGGATAATTTCATATTATATCTCATTCTGTTTTAAACAAGTGACTTCTAATTTAAAAGATTTAAGATGAAATATAAAATAATAAATAATATTTTTGAATTTTCTTCCGACAACATGTCATTATATTATATTATTAACTTTCCATCACTCCAAACAAGGAAATTAAGAGGACATAAATTTTGGAGGGAGGACTAGGGAAGCTTCGAGTGGAGTCTATGGAGGAGCTGGGAAATGTCTTAGCAGAACGTGGATTGACAGTCTCTAATCATCCACAGAAAGGGAGGTCGCTGTTCACAACCAAGGATTTCAATCCAGGTCTTTTTTTCTCTTTATTTCACTGCGAATTGGTTAAAGAGTTGCGAGCTTTGGTTTTGCGCTACTTGAAATATCGTTTGGTGCTGTATTGCAGGAGATGTGATTCTAAGCCAAGAGCCATATGTCTGTGCACCGAAGAATTCTACTGCTGAGTGGAGATGTGATGGGTGTTTCGCGTCAACTAACCTCAAGAAGTGCTCTGGTTGTCAAGTTGTTTGGTACTGTGGGAGCTCATGCCAAGTGAGTGCGTTTAATTTTGTACTTCCTAGGATTAAAAGTGAATGACAGCGTGTGAACTGAAAGGATTATCTAATGCGAGAAAATGAGTGCACGATTCGATTATAGTTGTCGTTCTTTTCTGGAAGCTTAGAAATAACGAGGTTTTTTTGCGTTTATTTCACAGAAGTTGGAGTGGAAATTGCATCGTCTTGAATGTGGTGCTCTTGCTAGACTTGAGAAGGAAAAACGAAAGTCTGTTACTCCTTCTATACGCTTGATGATCAAACTCTACCTTAGGAAAAAATTGCAAACTGACAAGGTAATTGATTAATATGTCTTCCAGTTTTATAACGGGAGTTAGTTCTCCTGTTTTTCCTTTTAATTTGCAGCGGCTCAAGTCATTTCAATTTGATATCCTATCCTTCACTTGCTGCAATATTGATCACTCTAGGCATGTTGCTCTTGGTTTTTCTATTGCAGACCCTTTAGGTCATTGTCTTCTTTTCCTTGGTAGTCTAAAAGCTAAATCAATTACCCTTATGTTTTAACTGCTAGATCATCCCTACAACAGCTACAGACAATTATAGTTTGGTGGAGGTGTTGGTTTCTCGTATCCTTCTAACTTACCTTGTTGTGGTTAATCAATTAAAAGTAGTGCCTTTTCATGATGTCTTGTGTGATTCCACTGGTTGATATTTTGTTTAACCTTCAATGTTGTAAAGACATGAAAGAAATTGATGAGAAGCAACTAGTGCTATATGCACAGATGGCCAACCTTGTCAGCTGGATCTTGCAGTTGTCCGATATCAATATAAAGGAGATTGCAGAGAACTTCTCTAAGGTCCTCAACTTATAGTATTCTCATCTTTGCATTTTGTTATACTTGGTCACTTTCATTCACATTTATGTTTCAGATGAGTAGATGATGATAGTACTGACCTCAAGTTCCTTATGAGAACCTGGGTGATAATAGCTTATACCTTGAGCCACTACACAAGAAGTGACATTTTTACTGTTTCTGGAAACTTAATTTAGAACCTATTGTATTTTCTTAATACTTGAATTATCCCAGTTATGTGGTTGACTTCACATTCATTTAAATTTGCTGCACAAGTGAAGTGCAAAGATGCGTAAGTGAGTAATCTAGATTTTATTGTCGTACAACTACAAATCCATTATCACTTGGTTTTCCTTTTGATGCAAGAAATTCTATGTATTGCCTCTAGGCAAGTTTCAGCTGGATAATGTCTTCTTTATGCTTGTTTTTTTATCTGATCCTTGACAATTAAACGCAGCTTGCTTGCAATGCCCATACCATTTGTGACTGTGAACTGAGACCTTTAGGTACAGGAGTTTACCCTGTTATTTCCATAATAAATCATAGGTAATCAAATTGGTGGGCCTCTACTTTATTATTTTATCTTGTTTGCGTTGTTGAACATGTCTGATGGTGCAGCTGCTTGCCAAATGCTATTTTGATATTTGAAGGAAGGTCAGCTGTTGTACGAGCCGTACAACCCATATCGAAAGGTGATGAGGTAAGACATACTCTTACTATTCATTCCACTACCAAACTGTTCTTGAAATGTTATATGTAATTGAATCTTAGGCTTGTCTGTTCACAAGTATTAGATGGGCTCAGCTGTCCTTTTTTCAGAATTATGTAAATGCATTGAGCCATATGAAGAGGTGAATCTATCAGGAAAGTATAGGAATCCCAGAGGTAGAATTGTTGTATCTGAGTGCACACGTACATGATGCATGTGTGGGTGAATGTAGACATCTTAGCGGATCTGTTTGTTTCTGCAGTTATATCAAGTGGGGCATTAACGTAAAAAGGCCAGTATGAAATTCACGGCCAATAGTCACATAAAAAATGTATGCGAATGCAAACTACACTTGATTATACTGTAATGACGGTGGCAAAAAACAGAACAGTAGTCTGTCTGATATGATTGCTTTTCCAAGATTGAATTTGAGTGGGTGAGACAGTAGGCATGCTTACCACGTGTCTTCTCATTGGAAGTATTAAGCAGATCATATTCTTCTGTTCGTCCTTGCCTCGTTTAATTATCTTTCTCCACTAACATGCACTATCTTTGTTATTAAATAAGAAAAATGAATCATTGCACTATGAGACTTTTTTCTGACTTTACTCTCCTTTTAACATCTGTGCCTGTGTTTGAGGTAGTTGTAATTACCTCAATTTATAACTGAATTCTGCTCAGCTATTTGATTAGTGGTCTTCAATTCTCAATTTATTGCTTTACCTTATCAAATTTTTTATCTCTCTCGTGGAATGTCATGTTGACTTTTCAATGTTTGACATTGAGTATATTATGATGCATCCCTTTGGGCCAACTCTAAACTGCAATTCATCTGATGGCTTTTGCCAGGTAACAATAACTTACATAGAAACTGCTGCAAGCACTGTGACTCGGCAAAAGGCTCTCAAAGAACAATATTTTTTTGTTTGCACATGTCTCCGCTGCATCAAAGTGGTACTTTGTGCAGTCAACATTAAGATGCTTTCTGTTTATCTAGTTTACAGCAGATGCATTTATGCTTATTTCGTATTAGTGTCATCATGCATATTGTTTTGCATCCCCCGTGGTACATGTCTTGGCACCTTTCCTCCAAGACTTATCTGTTTAAATTTTTATATCTTGGTTAATGACTCGTGCAAATTTAAGGCTATCTACATTGATTTGGAACAGGGAAAGGTAAAGGTGTGCTAGAACACTGTATAAGATTGCTTGTATTAATTATCCTTTTTTTTTTTTGAAACTTAATTGTATAACTGGAAAGAACAGTTGGGCCAGATAACAGTTCTTAAATTTACTTGACCGTTCATTGAAAGAGAACAGTGGGATTTTTTGAATGAATTTGCAGGGTCAGCGTGATGACATTGAAGAAGGTGCAATTTTGGAAGGCTATAGGTGCAGAGATGAGAGATGCAATGGTTTCTTGCTTCGTGATTCTGGTATGTGGTCTGATGTATTTTTACAATTAATTGGGGTATGCAGACATTTCAATTTCTTACATTTGGATGTGCAGACGACAAAGGATTTATTTGCCAACAATGTGGCATTTTTAGGAGCAAGGAAGAGGTGAAAAAGATAGCAACTGAAGTAAAAGCTATCTCAGACAAGTTGCCTAAGTCTGCTTCCTCTGTTAGTATCCTTTTCTCATTGTTTTTTATGACAAATGTTAGTCAATTTTTAGTCAATTTTGCCCCATTTTGTCTTTCAAGCACCAGCAACCATATCCCAACTGCAAAAGATGGACAGTCTTTCAGTTGTGTTGGTTCAGCTATGTTCTTCTTGGTTGCTTCACAGGGATCCAAAAAGGCTTGATCCTTATCTTAGTTTAGATAATCAGGAAATTATTTCTCTGTATAAAATGATTGAGAAACTCCAAAGGAATCTGTTCCACCCCTTTTCAGTTAGCTTGATTCAAACTCGAGAACAACTTATTAAGGTATTTTTCTGACCTTCCTTTTTTCTTCAGTAATTGTTCTAAAATTGTAATACTCATTCTGGACATGGCAGAGTCTAATATTTGTATTTGCACTAAATTTTCCTATATGCTATTTGATGGGTTATATTATCTTCAGTTGTTGATGGAGGCAGAAGACTGGAGAGAGGCACTATATTATTGCAGACTGACTATTCCTGTCTATCTGAGTATGTCCTACTTCAACTTGATTCTGAGTGGGCAATACATTATAAGTATCCTTAAGCTGTTTGATTTGTCACTGAGCGTTTGGTATGTTACAACCAAATGACATATTATTGCAGACTGAGTATTCCTGTCTATCTGAGTATGTCCAAACTTCAAGTTGATTCTGAGTGGGAAATAAATCATAAGTAGCCTTAAGCTGTTTGATTCGTCATTGAGAGTTTGGTCTGTTACAACCAAATGACATATTCGGGGAAGTTCTATCTGCAAAGTCGTACCAATAATTAATTATCCCTGAATTGGCATAGTACTCACTTTCATATTGAATTAGCTTACTTTCTCTTGCCCTGTGGTATTTATTTTTGTATGATTTTTAAATTACCTTCAATGCAGTGCAGATTTCTTGACATCCATGTTATATCAATTTTTGGATGTGTACTGCATCTTTCAGCTCAAGCGACAGCATTATCCATATTTTTGAGTTTTAGACATCATTTCAAAGTTAACAGCCAGAACTTATCAATTTGTTTCATTGCAGGAGTATATCCAAAGTTTCATCCTTTGCCTGGATTGCAGTATTACACCATTGGGAAACTTGAATGGTTAGATGTCCATCTCATTAGGTTTAGTTAATTACTTCACTCATGTTTTATCTGTCTTAGTTTTACACGATTATGTTTTTTCTGAAGACTAACACTCTTCTTATATGAGGTCCTGTTGTTTTCCCTAGGCTCTTATAGTTGAGAAATTGTTGCTACAAATAGGTTGTAGCATTTAGGTTGAGTGGAATTCCTAACCGTTCAAATTTTCAGTAACATCAGCGTGCTGTCTGGCCGTGCTAGGAAAAGTGAAACAAGTATATGTATTTACTATCAAAAGAACATGGCTAATAACCAGAAAAACCTCATTGCAAAGTAAACAAAAACCAGAAAAGTTCAAACTCCTTTAGTTGCTAACATAGAGAAGTGCTTTGCCAAAGCATTTAAAAGTAAATTAGCAGCTGTTATTACAGGTTGCTTGGTGACACAAATGATGCTGTACAATCACTGACCAACGCAGTTGATATATTGCGAATAACTCATGGGACAAACACACCCTTCATGAAGGAGCTTATCATGAAGTTGGAGGAAGCACGAGCAGAAGCTGCTTACAATCTTTCGTCCACGAATGAGTAGTGAATTTTATGTTAGTGTTTCATGCCAGATATACGTCTCTCACTACAGAAATCAATTCCTGGAAACCGTACAAGCTGGTCTTGCGAGTAGCTCAATTCATACAACTGATTTAGCCGAGGAATTTTGACGCCTACCAGGTTCCCGCAGCACATTTAGCCCATGTACAGCCCTGCACATGCTTATACTGTAATGTCATGGATGCTTCCAATTGCTGCACAAATAGACTTTCAAGGCAATTTCTATTTTTCGTTTGTGGCTGATGTGAACATTTTGTTTTGCATATTTAATCAACTGTTTAGGATGAAACTATTTGATGTATTTGAAGAAACAGATTAGAGACTATATTGACAGCAGGCCCAGATACCTTCAAATAGATGTTGCGGGAACTTGTATGCTTGCTCTGTAGATCTTGCAGATTTTAGAAATCAGAGTAGGGTGTAGCATTTTTGCTTCAATTTACAGTGTTAGGCGTTCCGCAATGGACGTGTTACTTTTAGGTAAGCTTTAAGTGTGTTTCGCTGTATAACTTACTGAATCTGCTTTTTATTTTAGTTACTGTTTGTTTTCACTTTGGATTTTACTTTTTTATTTTTATTTTTAAATTCAGTTTAAATAATTATTTATTTAAATTATTCATTTTCATTTTTAGTTTAGGTTCTTTTAATTTTCAAAACTTATGAAAACTATAAAAATTGGTTTTTATTTTTATTTTTATTTTATTAAATATATAGTATGTAATTGTTAAATATTGCTTATTAATTCTTAATGTAATTAAATTATTTATTTTTTTTAGTTTTTGTAATTATAAAAAACTATAAATTTTTTTTAATTTAATAATTATTTAGTAATATACTTTAAGTTTAAAGTATTTTAAAATGTAATTTAAATTATTTATAATAAGTAAAATATATATTGAAAAACATTAGTTTAAAAATGTTTAGATCTTAATAGTTATTAATAAATATTATATAAATTATATTAAAATAAATAAATTATTTAATTCAATTATTAAAATTATTAATTTCTAAATTTTATCTATTTTTTGATTATTAATAGGAGAAAAAGATATATGCCTATCTCTAGTTTGAATAATTTTAGAATAAACTCTTAATCTTTAAAATTTTTGATTTTTTTTCCATTTTGAATTAAAAAAAGTTTTTCTTTTAGACTTTGATTAAAAAATAACAACAAAATATATGCGGTATGGATAGTTTATGTTAACTAATCAAATACTATGTATACGATGATTTAAACTAACATTTAGATTCGAATGGAATTACTTAAATCTGACTCAAAATAATAATTTATTGTAATTATCTTAAATTATTAATTTAATTTGTTCGAATCAAGTTTAATAGTTAAGCTAAGTTATCATATTAGTAAAATTTGATTAGTTCATATATGATATTCATATCGTGTGCATTTTGTCATTTTTTAAATCTGTCTAAGGGAATGGATTATATAAAAAACTGAAAATTGGAAGCAATTTTTAAATAATTTTAAAAATCATGAAATTTTTTTAGAAGTAGTTAAATTACATAAGAGGTTTATATCGTTTACCATGTTACCAAGAATAAAAATCTAACTACCCTAACATTAATAAACAAAATGGGTAAGTTTTTTTTTTCTTTTTGTGATTTACGATTTTGATTTTCGTTTTCAGTTTATCACTTCTATAAATTAATTTTTTATTGCTCTTCAAAATGGGTAATTTTTATTTAGTTAACTTTTTCCTATTTTTATAATTTATAGTTTTTATTACTTTGGTTTCATTTTTTATCGCAACATAAATTTATTTTTATTTAATAAATAGTATTAAATATTTGATATTAATTATTAATACACAATAAGGATTATAACAATTTAATTATTCTATAATAACACACAACTTTTAAAATATTTTGAAGATTTAAACTATTTTAAGATAGAATTTACAAGTAAAATTAAAAAAAAGAGATATATTTTTAATTATTTAGATTTTATCAAAAATATAATGTTTTAAAAAATTAAAATTTAATATTTTATTGTAATTGGTATTTATTAATATTTTTATATAAGAGAAAATCAATTGTAACTATCTTCGTGCGATGAGAATGTGTTTTGTTTTGTTTTTTTTCACGTGTAATACTGACTTTGTTATAATTTTCAAAAAGAAAATACTGTCTTTGTTCATGCCTTTTCCTAAATAAGTAGCTTTCTTTGTTATTAAAGTCGCTTTCTTGATTCCCGATATCTACCTCTCCCTTTAGTAGCTCGATCTATTACATCAAAAATCAAATCATGATTAAAGAATTAAAAGGATCGAGGAATTTATTCGGGGAATGCGAGATTTTCAACGAGGAGGTACCGAATGTAGACAATCTCAAAGTTGCCCTTTAGAGAACTTACGAAAACCTATACTCAGCGCGCACCATTAGGTTGACCTATGGAATTAATAAAGTCAGAACTTCCTTCTTCTACAATTCCTACTCGTTTCAGAAAGATTGAGTTTCTAACTTCTCATAGCGCAAATGTTTTACGTGTGAATCTATTAAGTGAACAATTGTTTCGTCGTTGACAAGTATGAGACAAACTCTCAAAGTTTTAAAGAGCTTCCCTTTATTTAGAGTTGTAGACACTGCATAAGCAAAAGCAAAAACAGTTAAAACGGAGATAACATGCAATTAAGTTGATGTACTCATGTTTAGATGAGGTTATGCGATTGAACATGAATATTATAGATTCAAGCTTAACTCAACTTTTCTAGTATACTCAAGGAACTCAATAAGACCTACATTTCTTTAGTTCCCGAAAAAGTAAAATATGCTTCCTTGCATGACTATAAACCCATCTCCTATTGTAATATACTTTAAAACGTGATTTCTAAAATGATTGCTTAAAGATTGAAGAATGCCCTAAAGCTTCTTATTAACCCTTGTCAATCGGCTTTCATTCAAGATAGAAATATTGGTAATAATATTCTTCTTATCGAAGAATTTTTTTAAGTATTACCATATCAAAATTTCAATCAAAAGTTGCACTCTTAAGATTGACTTTAACAAGGCCTTTGACTTTTTAGATCGAAACTTAATTAAAATTTGCCTTTTATTTTTTGGTTCCCCAGTTTGTTCTTTGATTGGATGCAAGCTTGTATTACCTTAACTTCATTTAGTGTCCTAGTGAAATGGAACCCAACTAAGCTCTTTCAAGGAGCTAAGGGTCTTAAGTAAAGGGACCCTTTATCCCTTTAACTTTTTACTCTTGTAATTAAATTTATCACTAAGCTCATTAGTCATATTATAGACATGAGTGGAAGGTTTAGGATTCATTATAAATGTAAATCACTTAAAAATATTTAATTTGGCCTTTGCAGATGAACTACTCTTATTTTATGGAGGTGACACTCACTTCCTTGAAAATTTTATAGATCTTCTTATCTACTTTTCTAAGCTTTTAGGACCCTCTATAAACTTTAACAAAAACATGCTTTATATGTCAGCTAAAATTCAGAAAGTTTAATCTCTCTACAATATCTCAGGGAGTTCCCTTTGCAACAAACTCCCTTTAAATATTTTGGTGTTGTAATCACTACAAAAGGCCATCTTTTATAGATTATTTACCTCTACCTGATTCAATCAAAAAGAGGATCAATTGTTATTAGAACAAATATTTATATGAAACAGGAAGACTCCAACTTATTCTTTATATTTTTAATATATATATATATATATATTGGAGTTTTCACATAATTCTTGCCAAGAGCACTATCAAAGATGTGGAAAAGATTCTAAAAAAAATATTTTATGATCATAAGGTATTGGGAATTCCTCATCTACCAAAGTGAAATGTGTTGATCTTTGTTGTCATAAGTTGGAAGGAGGATTGGGAAATCAAATCCATGAATCAGATGCTAATCACTAAAAGAATATAGAGATTATTTAATGACAAAGAGGCAATTTGGGTAGATGGGTACATGTTTATTAATTAGATAGTAGAGGATTTGGGGGTATGAAACCTAGTAATAAGAATTCAAGAATTTTAGATTAAATGCTAAATTTAAGAAATCTACTCTTCCAAGAATTCAATCGCTTGATAGGAAATGGTTCAGATACCTAGTTTTGGTTTGATAATAGGATGCAATCTAGTTCCTCTTCATATAAGATTTGAAAGGATCTTGATAAAAGAATTCCATAGTGAAAGAAATTATTGAAAGAGGGGAATGAAGTTACCAAGGAAGGGGATTATCTTGGCTTGAAGCTAGCTTGTTAAATTATAAACTTGTTCCTTTAACATTAGATTCCATAATCTGGTAGAAAGATAAATTTAAGATTCGCTAACAAATCATGCTTACATATATTCAAGAAACCTTATATTAGGACAAATTAGTCTGAACTAGCTTGGTATAAGTACTTCATTCTAAAGACCTTATTTATTTTTTGGTTAGCAGCTAAGCATAGAATAAAATAAGAGATATAATCAAAGGATCTTCATATCTTACATACCAACTTTGCATATCACTACTTAAATCTATTAATCACTTGTTCTTCCAAGCTTCTTGCATCCAGACTTAAGCATGTCCTTTGTGGTATGATGCCAAGTTGTATTCATCCTATGGTGATCAATAGGGGGACAATGTTCTAATAGCTGAAAAGCTCTTCAAGAATTACCATAAAGGTCTTGAAATCAGAAGTTATATACTCAAGGTTAATTTTAACAAGGTATTTGACTTTATTAGCTGGGGATTCTTAATCTTAATTATGGAGCTTTAGGGTTTCCCAACAAAGTTTGTCACATAGATTTATCAATTTAATACTACTTTGTCTTATTCCATTTTTATTAATAGAGAGTTTACATTCTACTTCAAAGCAGCTAAAGGTTTGAGGCAAGAGGATGCGTTATCCTCATATTTATTCATTATATGTATAAAGGTGCTTACAATACTCATAATTCTAACGAGATTGGAGGAAACCAAATTTAAGATTCACTATAAATATGGAAAACTTCAAATCACAAGTCTTTCTTTTGCTAATGACCTATTACTCATTATGTGGAGCCAACCTTAAGTTCATTAATGTGCTTCATAGATCACTACAAGTATTCAAAAGAATGTTAGGATTAAACATCAATTCTAATAAGAGCAGCTTTCTTTTTGATGGACGTGAGAGTTTGGGTGAGCTTATTAGCTCTACTACTAGTTTTGATCAACAACATCCATATTTCAAATATTTAGGAGTTCCCATAATTACCAAAATACTTGCTTATAGAGATTGTATCTCATTAATTAAATATATGTATAAAAGGATGGGAAACTTATGTAATAAAGCTCTCTCTATAGAAGGAAGTCTTTAGAGGAAGTCGTTAGCTCATCAATTCCACTCTCAACCATCTCTATATATATTGGATTTCTCATTTTCATCTACCTATTGACGTTCTAAAGACAATTGAAAGATTATTAAGGAACTTTCTTTATTTAGAGAAAGAAAACAAATCTTTAGGAGCCAAAGTCAAGTGGTCTAATACATATAATCTAAAACCCAAGGCAGTTTAGGGATTAAATTAGTAAGAGTTATAAACAAAGTCATATTGGTGAAGATACTATGGAAAATTCTAGTTAATAAGGATTCAATTTAGGTGAAATGAATTCATACCTGTTATATAAAAGGAGCTAGCTTATGTAATGTCCAACCTAAAACTAATACTTCTTAGTCTCTCAAGAAAAGGTTGGGGCTTATGAATTAGGTCTGCAAAGATTTCAAGTGCATTATAAGGAAAAAAATGATGCATGGTTTTGGTTTACTGATTGGCATGAGTTTTCCCTCTCTTCTTGTTGCCTAATTACAACATCTTGAGAGGTTCCTTCCGCAATTCATTAAGGGTGAAGGTAGTCGTTGATGGAGCTAACTAGAATTGGCCAATCCATATTTGTATGAGATTCTTTAAAATAAAAGAGAGGCTTCTAAATCTAGCTCTAGACTAGGATTAAAATGATAAATGGATTTGACTTTAAAATGGCTCTAAAGCATTCATTAATTGATCTTGCTTGGAAATTTTCATTCCACTTGAACAAAATAAGCTACTTGGCCTCTTCAACTTAAATCATAACCAGGTTTATTGGAATGGTATTATGGAATGGTTATGCAAGAAATAGAACTTATGAAAAAGGGATCTCATTTTATTTAGAATGACCTTTTGTTGTTTGATCTATACGACCTAGATTGGGAGAAATCACAGAGTGTTTAGAGGTATTGAACTGGAGGAATATGTATTCTTGATGTCATTTTATTTTAAATGGCATTTAGTTACTTGATTTATGTGATTTGGATTAAATCACAAGGTGTTTGGAGGTACCAAGCTAAAGGAACACATATTTTAGAGCAATAATATGACATGGATATATAATGTAATGATGTTGAAGCTCAGTGAGATTAACTTTAGCTAACATATAGCTCAGGCTTGGAGATTGATATAATAACCAAGCTAAAACCTAATACACTTAATTAAAAGTCCATAAGTATTTTCTTTGCCAGGGTCATTATGATACTAGCTAACTTGACGATTGATAACTTGCCATTAGATTTAGTAGTTGATTGTAAACTATGAAAAACCTTGTAATGTCTCTTTTATCTTAAGTTATAACACTGGCGTCAGAGTTAATTATGGTCTCTTGCACCGATTAGTTTCTACTTATGGTTACTTAATACTTCTTGTAATGTGTTTGAACTTGGTACTTCTCTAGTAGTTTTCATCAATTTTAATTCAATTAAAAAATTAATAAACCAAAGGTAAGATATAAACCCTAATCTTGGAAAAAAATTGTAATACATTATAAAGATGCAGCACATCTATAACAATTCATATTGATAAAAGTGGAGAGTCAAGAGAGAGAGAAAAATGTTATCAAGGGGATAATGGTGTTTGAAGAATTTATGAACATTCTAAAGAAAGTTCAATAGAGAGGAGGAAGATAAGGAAAAAGAATAAGATGATACAATGTGTTAAGAGTTGAAGATAGGATATGGTAAACTTTTGGAGTGTGGGGAAAAGTTAGCCTCCTTATCTATAGGCAAATCTAGATGGAATCTTAGATCAAAAATAAGCAAAATTAATTATTCAAAAACTTTATAAAAGGATGAGATTAAGCGAAATTTGAGAGACACAATATTCAATTAGTGGTAAGGTTGGAAAGAAAAAGAAAAAAAGTTTGTTTAAGGATAATCATAATAATATGGATTAAATGGAAGAGAGAATAGAATAGAACTTAAAAATTCATTTAGGAAGAGGATACATCAACATAACATAGGAAAGATGCAAGTTTCTTCATAAGTGTGATTAAAATATGTCCTATCAAGAAAGGAAAAACTGATAACTGACAAGGTAACAAACTTGGAAAGTGACCTACGAACTCAAATCAATTACTATTATATGTATCAACTAGTAACTACTATATGCATCAATATATATTAAACTTATAGGTCTCGTTTAGTAACCAATAATGAAGGAATCGAAATAAAAGAATAAAAATGCAAATGGAAATTGGGAATCAGAGTAGATATGAAATTATTGATTATGCATATTTGGTATGGTATTAAACAAAGTTAATAGTTATGTTTTAGTATTAAATATTAAAAATAATATTTTTTACTCATATTTAGTAATTATAAGATTTATTTTTGCAAATAATTAATTAAAATATTTTATATTTTATAAATAATTAATAAAAAATTTCAAATATTTATAAAATTATTAATTTTTAAATAATTATTAGTGATTTTTATGATAAGAATAAAAGTATCGATGAAACAAAATAAAATAATTATTAAAAAAACTGATATAAAATATCGTAATATGTGATTTTGATGATAATATTGTAAGAAGAATCTATATCTTGATAATATTTTAATAATAACTTGATAATATTATAATGATATCTCTTATGTCTTGTTCTCACTATTTGATTCCAGCTTATACTCACACCTTCTTTAGTAATAAAAGTCTAAGATTGTTTAAAATTCATTTCAGTTTGATCATTCCTTATTTTATTTATTATCAATAACTAAATATCCAAAAATTAGAAAATAAAGATTACATTCAAACAAGACTTCGTGTTAACAGTTCATATTACAAATCATTATTCCGCAACTTGTTAAACGCTTCCGAGCATCTCCCAAGCATTAATTTTAAACAATAATTTTCTAATCACCAATGTTTTAAAAACTAGACTAGACATCGAACCGGCTAAGTAAAAGGTTTAAGGTTTAAAGTTTCAACCAGTATTAAACCGCTATAAAACCAGTTTATAATAAATAAGAAGTAAAAATTATAAGAAAAAGTAAAATATAATATAAAATAAAATATTTTATTGAAATAAAAAATGCATTAATATGTAATAAACTAATAATAAATCTAATAATTTAAACTAAGATTGAATCTAACATAAAATTTAAAATAATAATAATTATTATTATTATATTTTATATTATCATTTATTTAAAAACTAATAAAAGTTGAAATATATTTAAAGAAAGTCAATAAAAAAGACTCTAACTTTATTTTAACTTTTTCTAATATCCTTTAAACATACTTCTTTATAGTTTAATAATTATAATTTAACACATTCTTAAATTATCTAAAGCTAAATTACTTATATATTAATTAATAATTCAATTTATTAAAAAATTTATAACAAAAATAATAAATAGTTTTTAACAATAATAATTTAAAAATTTTAATTAAAAGTGAGATTAAATAAATAAAAATAGTAATTTATTTTTAAAAATAAAATT
>JAOQMM010000006.1:7094480-7108220 GCA_027563515.1 Erythroxylum platyclados
GCTCAAAAACCCCCATTTAATTTTATTGCTTGAAATTAAGAAACTGGTGTTTAGTTCTCTAGGGATTCGACCTGGTTACACGACTACTACAAGAAGTTTGGGGAATTGGATTTATTTTGCGGGCTTCGACAACCCGACCAACGGGTAGACTCTCTCCGTTCGGTCCTCCATGTCTGTTGGCAGAATTACGCTCTGAAATGGACATTGCCTCGGGTGATGCCCAATACTGCTGCCAACGACTCCAAATTTCTTCAGATATATATGGTGGTCGTACACCATTCTTGTGTATTGAACCAAGAAAACCTCTATAAAGTTGCATACTTTATTTATATGTTTGGTATATATATATATTAGAATCATGTTAAATTGTATATTTTATATGTGCGATATTTTACATGCAATTTTGTGTTTGATGAGACGAATAAAATTAAATCCCTCATTAAAATATTTTTATTCTATTGTTGCAAAAATAAGCTAGAGTTATATTTATTGTTAGACTTATTGAGCAAACTCAAGGTTGCATTAGCTCGAATATGTTTAGTCTTACAACAATAAGTCCTACTTAACTAAATTTGTGTTACTTGAATTAGCAAACTCATGATCACATGAATTTAGAGGTAAGGTTAGGAATAACATATAAGATATATTTTGGTAAGAGTTGACACCTAATAGATCTAGGAGTCATATGAAATGTGATTTAGAAAGTTGTTATCTATCTAATTTAAATTCAGTTAGTTTGTTGAGCAAACTCAATATCAACTAAATTTCAATGGAATCCTAGTCCACTAAAGATATTAGACTAATCTTTCTGAATAGTAATAATAGTTATTATTTCGAATAAACAAATGAGACTAACCAAATACATGATTAAAGTTCTAATCTTATTTAATAGTCATGACATATAATCAATTACTTGCTTTTCTTGCATTTATATTTTATTCTAAGTAAAATTTACCTTGTTTAATACAGTTGATACTAAGTGAACTTAATTTCTTGCACAAAGGTTAATTTTGAGAAAAGTTATCAAAGTAAGATAGAAAGGTTGTATATCTATTATACAATTTTGCTATGAATTGTTGTTGATAATTTGAAGTTAAAGTTTTAGAGATATGTCAAAATCATATAGAAGAAAAAATGTATTAACATTTTATGTTGACTAATGTCTCATAAACTTTGATGACAACATATAAGATTTATGTCAACACCATGATAGCAAGATGTAAGAGGTTACATTGAGTACAGTTGAAAGGTATAGTACCTTGACGAAACTGTCTCATTCAATTTACTTTATTAAAAGTATAAACGTGGACTATAATTAAAATCATTTGCCACAGAATGATAATAGTTATCATTAGAAAAATGATTGTATGACTTTTCTTGCTTATACATGATATGGTAGAGATCATGTGTATTTCTAGTTCATGCTTATTAGTATTTAATACTGAATTTATATTCAACATTATTACAATGCTTAAGATATGACAAGAAATAAAATGTTGAGTAAAAGCAATTGATCCAAATTTATAAAAATAGTTTATATATATTGGATCAAGGGAGACTTATGCTTAACATAAATGACAAGAATAAAAAATGGTTAGATAACAAAGACTATCCTTTTATGTCATATTGGTTAAATCAACATAATGAGAATCATAAAGTTATATACAAGGATATATGTATCCTTTTGATTATGAATCGTATGAAACTTGTAAAACTTATTGAGTTGAAGAATAACTTAATCAACCTTTGGTAAAAGGATAGTGATGGTATTGAATTGTTAGATCAATATATGTGATGTATTGGATAGAATAACAATTCATAAAAGGATTATTCTTATATTTCATTAGAAGTATTAATGATTTTATGTTATATAATCATATGTATTAAATGAAATATTGATTTAAAATTTTGAAAAATTCAAATTGTTAAATTTAAATAGAAACTAAGCATTGAATTCTGAAGTACTTCAATGAGATTGATGCGGTGATATTTAAATTTTTGGTTATCTATAAGGAATGAGATTCTCTGGTGAATTCCTTTACAATAAAATTTCATAAGAGTATGAATTTATGTTAGGAGAAAAATATAATATGAGATACTGTATGATGTAATATTTATTTCTTCTATAGTTATGCCTAGTATTACAACTTGCTTTCAAAAATTCTAATTAAATCAATGACAAGATTTCATGTTAGATATGAAATGGTAAGACTTTGAAAGAGTCAAAGTTAATGACTCATTTTATCCATTAATTGTAGAACTAAATTGAATAATAAAAGATTATAAGATATCCAAAGGTTAGATATAATCTTACAAACTGACAGAACAAATTGTTTGTTTCAATGTATACTAATAGGAAAATAATTCTTAAGATAAGTAGTGGGAGGAAGATGAAATTTGAAAATTTCAAATTTAATAACAATGCATCCAATTGGAACTAGTACCTTTATTGATACATTTGATGTATAGTTGAAAGGCTATGGGACGATGAAATATTCACTTTCATGATAAATTCAAAGGGTTTATTTTGGAGAAGAGTATAAATTCATGTCAACAAGAGGTTAATGGGAGTATAATTTTCCTCTTCAGTAGGAGTATATAGAGACATATAAAGAACAACAATTCATATTTTTAATTGTTGAAAATATAATTGTCTAAGAATAACTCTTGTTGGTTATGAAAAGATAACAATTTAATTACAGTAATTAGATCTATAACGATATATATGGAAGTTGTTTACCTATTCTAATCCAAGTACATAAATAATGACAAAATATGTTTATTATTTGAGATATCTTATACTCATAAAGTATCAAAGATATCCATTATTCTATATATGAGTTGATATTTAAGTTCAAGGTTATAAGGATATTAATTTTAGAAGAAAATCTTTATTCAGGTATATTTGACTTAAAATAATATTATTTTGATATTGGAAAGGTTCCAATATAAAATGATTGTTAATTAAGCCATAATATATTTTAAATTTAGTGGAAATTATTTATTAGAACAAGAAATTCTTTAATGAACTTGGTATAGTTCCTTACATTGTTCAGACATTAATATCTTGTAGAACGTTAAAGCCTTTAGACATACAAAAGAAGCTAAGGTCTCATCAAAGATCTAAGTATGTATTTAGGTAATTTTTCTTAATTATGATGATAATTAAGATGAAAGTTGTAAGATTTAAGCAAGTGTTCATTATAGAAAATCTTGTAAAATTCTCTCACTAAACCATTATTTCAACTATAACACGATCATTATATAGTGATATGGTATAAGATACATCAACAATTAGCTTAGTGCAAGTGGGAGATTATTGGGTTATGTCCTACAACCAATCAATTGGTTTTAGTTTAATGACATATTTATTTAAAGACATTCTTTATCGTATACTTATTTAAACATATATGATAAAGTTCATAGGGTAAATATACATTATAAATGAAATTATGATGAGATCATAATTATAATATTCATATTGCATTTATATATTATCTATAAATAGTTCATAGTCATTGTTTTGTTAAAAATGGACATTAATGTAGCGTTCACATTTTGATTTTCCTTATGAATGAAGTAGTCAATCTCATAAACTAAAGTATGAAGATATTTAAACAAATGTGTAGTTACTTATTAAAGAACAAATTTACTAAACTGACCCTGTATGAGAATTCCATTTGGATTATTACTTGTATATCTATGAAATTCTCGTTGTTATAATTGTAAAATTGATCATTTGATTTGAGATCTTTAAAGTTATCTTATATAGGAATGACTATATTTTGATACTACCTATGACCTATTCTAGTCAAGAATAACTCAATCAATAGTTATTAGATATAATATGAATTATATGGATGTAATTAAGTAATTAACAAAGGATTTATCACCTTAAAGTGATTATGGAGAATGCTTCATTGTTCTTACTTAGTATTGATTCGGAAAATCTTTGGCCAAATTGGAATGACATTTTGTAAAATAATTTAAAAATTTTATTAATTGAATCAATTATTAATGGTGGATAACTAACATGATTAAACTTAAATAGAGTAGACATTAATTTCATACTCTATTTCTAATCAGAATATTGTATGATAAAAATATTAAATTATATGAAAAAATCATGCACGAAAAAGTTAGTTAAAACTATTTTGACATTTCTAAATATTTGGGTGGTTATAATGTATTACTAAACGTCAATCTCAATCTGTGGATATAAATTATTTAATTAGAAAATTAAAAATAAATTAAAAGAATAATTTAATTTATCTAATCCTAAATATGATTTAGCATTATAATTTATATCTATTATCAACATATTTAGAAATCTAATAGGTTACATACAAAGAATAAGTTAAAGAGAGAAAATATGTTTTTAATCAACTTAGACTTGATTGTAAAATTTAAGAAATTTTATAATGAAATATGAAATATTTAATAAATAAGGGTCAATATGAGATATTGAATCTTATTTAGACATAATTGGTATTTAAGTAGAATTAATTATAATTTTAATTAAAGTTTAATTGAAATTATAATTAAATTTAAAAATGTCCAAATCCTATTATAAATAAACTTAAGAACTAATGATGCTAGCACTCCTTGCCCAACTCTATCTACAATTGTTGCAGAGTTCTCTTAATACATTCTGTAGATAGTGTTAAAGACCAGATACTTGTATGATTATGGTGGTTGAAATGAATCAATTTTAAAAATAGTTTAAAGAAAACAATAAGAAAAAGGATCAAATATTGGAATAAGGTATGAATTACAATTCATACTTTATTACAATTTATGTGTTTATAATTTTATTAAGTTTCAAAAAATCAAACAAAAAATTTCATTAGTATTATGCTATGTGTGAGAGAGAATCTTACCTCGATTTCTCAACACTCACCCCAAGGTGACCACTCAACCCAATGTGTCGCTACGACGAATCTGCAATGTGCTTTTTGGCAGTTAAAAATCACTCTTTACATGCTCTTTTCCAGATGCAGGTGATACCAAATAATACAAAACACAAACTATTGCACTCGTCTAAAAAGAAAAAAAAATGACGGCAGGCATTAGAAGCAGAAGAAAGCAACTTAACGCGAAAAAGTGTACAAAGACAAGCCAATAACTATATACCAACATGGAATGAGAATTTTCGAAAGCAAGGTATCCGTCTGCATTAACAGTGACAACTGAGCTGGTAAAAAGATGGAACCTCCTCATGTTAGCATTTTTTTGGTTGTGTTTGTTAGCATCATCATCAAATGGGTGGACCAGTGTTAACCCCTTTTGGACCACCTTATGCTTTCTTTCACCCTTAAATCTTTTTCTAAGTCCACAATAAGGAATGAGTATGCAACCTCAAGGAGTGGCCTGTTATTTACAGTTTGACAAACTCAGATTTTTGTGAATGATGACTATTAAAAGATCGAATGTCATCGTCTGTTGAGTTGTGAGCGGACCTTAAGCCATGCTATCAAATAGAGACGCTGTTGGATGGGTACGTGATCAATAAATACCACAATAGTATGGAACGTCAGGTTTTCCTTCACCAGCTAAATATTCGTAGTCCTAGATGTTAAGGTAAAGACGGTACGGTAACACTTCTCAACTGATTCAGACTAATGCTTGTCTGCTGCACCAGGCTGAGGCCAGAGGATGGATCATGGATGCATGACCCCTTAAAATTTGATCAGTTTCAACTGGCTTGCTATATTACATGTCTCATCGAGACTATCGTATCTCACTTTTGTTGACCAATTTCATTAAGGAAATAATCATCTACAATAAAAAACAAATACATGCAACGGAAAGATACATATGCATACATGTAAAGCTTCAGTATCAACTTACCAGCATGGTAAAATGAACCTTATGCATCATGTCCAGCTTAGTTAGAGGGAATGGGAAATAAATGAGGTATCGGGGTGATGACAAATGTGCAAATTTGCAGATTCAAAAGCTTGTAATCAATTGGGAGACAACAATACCGAAATTTTAGATATAAAAAAAAAAAACCATAAGCATGTCTGAAATAGCAGTTAAAAATTGAAATCCAATCTAACATTGAAGATATATTTTAATTGTTAAGCGAACCAACCAGCATATATATGACTATTCTATATAATACAGAAACTCTGAAACATCTTAAGAGATGAACAACAGGGGCAGAGGAATCTCAAACATTGCAGGAGGACCAAACCTGTAGGTGCTTTTCTTTCTTCTCTTTCTGTGCACTGAAAGTAAACTTTCTTCCCTCCCACTGATTCCTAATGAAAACCAAAAAGTAATAATATTATTTTTAGCACAAAATTAGTTTTAAAAAATGTAATACAGAGGTTGAGCAGTTAAAATCTTGTGTGTGTGTACCAGATTCCTAGAGCTGACATGCTGAAAGCTCGCTCGTATGCAAAAATATGTCTCATCAGGGTACTTGCTTCGAGAATGTTTCCTGAATCTGGAGTAGACAAATGTATAATTGTTCCTATGCCCAAATCACATCAAACATAAGAACATGTGAAGAAGGATTATGATACCATGTTTCAAAGCTTTGTCATTACCTTACTATTGAGTTCGATTGCTTGTATCAATATTTGCAGTTATTTTCGGCATTTCAGGTTTCCTCAACATTCTTACAGGGTGTCTTCTTATGTCCATAGCTCAGGCAAACAATGACCAATAATCTTAATATTTTGACTGCCTGAGTTAACAATCATTGCAGACGTGCAATGTACTAACGCATGAAAACTTAAAATGAAATGTCAACCCAACTAACTCCAGTTTCTTTGATGCCCAGTGTTTTACTAGCCTCCCTTACTGTCCTGAGACTATCCCACATTTCCAGAGTGGCATAAGCATTTGAAAGCATAACATAAACTGAAGGGTCATTTGGTGAGGTAGCAAGAAGGTGGTCAGCAACTGCACCAGCAAGCTTCGAATTCCTGTGAGTTACACAGGCTCCAAGCAAGGAGCTCCATATGGTTCTGTCAGGCTTAAATGGCATCTGAACAATTAAGTCCTCTACTTCATTGAAATGCCCAGCTTGACCAAGAAGATCAACCACACAATAATAATGTTCTAAATGAGGTTGAAGGCCATGAAGTTTCATGGACTTAAAGATCGACCATCCCTCTTCAATCAAACCAGCATGTCTGCAGGCACTAAGTACACCTAGAAAGGTAACTTCATTTGGTTTTAACCCTTTTTGGACCATCTCTTCAAAAAGTTCAACTGCTTCTGTTGCCCTTCCATTCTGTCCACATCCTACAATAATCCCTGTCCAACACACAACATCCTTCTCATGAACAGTATCAAACAAAGCTAAACCAGCGTCAATTTCACCACTTTTTGAATACATATCAATAAGAGCAGTGAGTGTAACTCTCTCTGCTTCATATCCACTCTTTATACAGAAAGCATGAACCTGTTTGCCACGTTGAAGAGATGCTAAACTTGAACAAACTTTGAGAACACTGGAAACAACATATTGATCCACTTCAAGGTCCAGATTAATCATATCCCTGAACAATGAAAAAGATAGAGAGTTTAGTTCAACCTTAGAGCACCCCATGAGTAAACCAGACCAAGCAACAATATCTTTTTTAGGAATCCTGTTAAAGAGTAGAAAAGCATTTACTGTGAAGATATTATATGGATTAACTTGAGAGCCCTGACTTTAGGCAAAGATAGGAAGAGCATTTGCCCAAGACTCACTTTTGACTTATTACTATTTTGTTTCATTTTGTTTTTTTACAAGAACTCATTCTTATATTTATAAAAAATAAAAAGAAGAAAAATATGACCCTTTTTTTTTTACTTTACTTGATACTTAAAAAGAACAAAAAGAATAAAAATAGAATCCCTTTTTTGCTTTATCCAGGCGTATAAAATATTAGTAACGAGGTTGTAACTTAAAGCAAGTATAAGTAGTTGGAAAAACCAGCAGACCTATTGATCTGTTATACTAACATCCAACAGAACGTTTTTCCCCAGCAGTGTACTGCACACCATAATCGTTGTTTCATGATTATTGATTTGATCTAAATAGAATATATGATCATTTTTCCATTAACGTAGATAATAGATGGAATTGGAAAGCCAATGATACACTTCATTTCAATACAATCAACATTTGACTGATAAAATAATGATTCACGTGAAATCTCGTTAAGTCTTAACGTGAGGCAGACTCTAAAACCTACGTCGCAGCTGAAATATCTATAAATAAGTTATGACAATCCTAAGTTCAGGTAAATAGGTTTATCGAAAGTCTTGAATATTTAACCTAGTGCCGAGGAAATAATTACTGAAAAACCGAATAAATAAGTGAAGAAAACCAAAGGAGACCAAAGCGTTTAGGCCTCCATTTCCGTAAGTGGTATAGTATTAAACACAGTTATAAGTTTCATACCCGTACCAGCCGGCCGAAAAATGGTAGTACCAATCGGTGTATAAAATACTGGTTGAGTATTGATCATATTCGGAAATTTTCAAACATTGGAGGACCAATTTGCAAAAAGAAAATCAACTAAATTAAACCTAATGCAGACGCTCGGACTCTCCTCCTCTCCCCCAACATTTTTCTCTGCTGCCTGCCTTTGAGTCTGCTCACTGCAACACTGTCTCTGTGCCTCACTTTACTTGTCTGCAATCTGCTCTGCGCACTTCGTCACTCTAGTCACTGCTCAGTCACCTTCAGCTCTGCTCTGCTCAGCTCAAGCTCTCAGCCTCAATTCATCACTCCAGTCAGCGCTTATCTCCTGTGTCGTAACTAGTTCTCCGCAGTTTGCACGGCCACAACCCATCGTCCAATGCTCTAGCCTCACACACAGCTGCATTGTCTTCCTCTATCGTCGTCCTCCACCATCCCATTTGCCTCAAGGTTGCCAAATGTCAACAAGTTGTGTTATGACTTGTTAGTTGTGACTGCTATTGTATTGAAAATTGAAATCCTTGATTAGGTGTCTGAGTGAATCTAGACTATGTTATGTTGGTTGCTGAGAATTGAAATACGAAGTTTTGTGCTGTCACTGAGTCAAGTATAGAGTGAATTATTGCTTCCGAGATTTTGAGGATTATAGATTATGGAATGAATTGATGTTGTTGTGGATCTTATTTTAAAAAATATATTTTGTTGTCTCTTTTTCTGTTTTGTTTGTGATAATTAAAATTAGTGAATGAAATGTTTTAAGTTAGTGAGAAATCATTAGTGAATGAAATATTAGAATTAGTGATAAAATCACAATGAAGAATTAATGAATGAAAGATTAAAATTATTTTGTGCTTTAATTGACTTATATTTAGTCACAAAGTAGTTGTTATAAAATGGTTTATAAATTGAACTGTGTAATCATACCAAATTGATTAATTTATGGTTGAATTGTGTCTTCACATAAAATGAGTTATAGATGTGAATTTATGGTTGAATTATGTCATCACATAAAATAGGTTATAGTTGTGAATTTATGGTTGAATTATATAATTATAAAAAATTAGTTATCGCTGTAAGTTTATATTTAAGTTATGTAATTACACAAAATGAGTTATAGTTAAATTATGTAATCATACAAAATGGGTTATAGTTATGTTTATGGTTGAATTATGCAATAAACAAAATGAGTTATAGTTATGATTTTATGATTGAATTATGTAATCATACAAAATGAGTATAGTGAGTTTATATTTGAGTTATGTAATTACACAAAATAAGTTATAGTTGTGAATTTATGGTTAAATTATGTAATCATACAAAATGAGTTATAGTTGTGTTTATGGTTGAATTATGTAATCATACAAAATTTGTTATAGTTATAAATTTATGGCTAAATTATGTAATCATACAAAATAAGTTATAGTTGTGAGTTTATGTTTGAGTTATATAATTACGTAAAGTTGTTCATAGTTGTGAAGTTATAGTTGAATTACGTAATTATACAAAATGAGTTATAGTTGTGAATTTATGATCGAATTATGTACGTAATCATATAAATTGAGTTATATTCACGACTTTATGATTGAATTATGTAATTAAACAAAATAAGTTATAGTTGTGAGTTTATGTTTGAGTTATATAATCACACAAAATGGGTTATAGTTGTGTATATCATATGATTGTTGAGAAATTGTTGTTTATCTATTTCTTCATTTTATTTTACACAACTTTATTTTGATATGAAGTTATTAAGTTATCAAGTTCGTTTATTTTTGCAAATAAATGGAATGAAACTCAAGTACTCCTGATAATTCAGTTGCTTCAAGAAGATTTGATGATCCACCTTAGACTCATGCTATATTGGTACCTAGAATGAAGAATCATATCATTTATTTATATTGTAGCCATCATTTGAAAGGTAGGAGAATCATTTGATTAAAGAAGCATTTAGTTGGAATAAAAAGTGATGTAGAGCCTTGTAAGAAAGTGATTCATGACCTGAAATGAAAAATGAATACCTTGCTTGAAGAGTATCAACATGAGCAAAATAGAAGGCAAAGACTAAACTTTAAAATTAGTAGTGGAAGTTCCTTTTGCAGTGGTTAGGATGATAGTGGGGATGTTGAAGGTGGTAGTATTCTTACCCAACAAGAAGGGAATGTTGCACATGACGTTAGGAAAAGAAGTAGACATGTGTTTAATTTTTTTTACACCACGAATAAATCTTAGAGCTTAGCCTTCAATCCATAATGCCTTACAATCTAGATAAGCAGCTCATAATGTGGACATGATAATAGCTAGATAGTGATATGATTCAAATATAGCATTTAATGCTATTTAATCTTATTATTATTAGGTTATAGTAAATGCAATTTCCTTTTTACAGTCTAGGATACAAAGCCCTTACAATTGATGAATATAGAGGTAAATCTATTTATGAATAAACAATTATTTGGATAAAAGAAGAATGATTTGAGTTACTTATAAGTGTTCAATCATGTGTGATAGTTAGACAAATAAAAGACAACAACTTATTATCAAATTTTTGGTTTATTCTACAAAGGGGATAATGTTTTTGAAGTCTATTAATGCATATGGCGTTGTTAGAAATGTTGATACTCTATTTCAGATATTTGATGAAGTTGAGCCAGAAAATATCGTTCAACTTGTTACTGACAGTGATCTATTTACAAAGCAGCTGGAAGAAGATTGCAAAGAAAGTATAATTTTTTTAATTGGACATCTTTTGACGCACATTACATTAACCTGAAGTTGGAAAATATAAGAGCTACTAGTTATATTCCTATCATTGATGAGACTATGTAGAAAGGAAAAAAAAAGTTGACCAATTCATCTATAATTATGCATGGGTCCCAAATTTATTGAGAAAGGATTTCAATAATGGTAAGAATTTATGTCATCTTTCTATTACAACATTTGTAACTAAGTTCTTATCATTTCATTATTTTGTTTTAATGAAGAAGGAATTGAGGCAAATGTTTACAAGTGATAAATAAGTTGCATCTCAATATGCTAGGTTTAATGCTGGATTGGAAGTTTTTAGAATTATACTTGATAATAATGAATTTTAGTCCTAATGTCAATTTTTCGTTAAAGTTTGTGAGCCTTTGGTGAGGGTAATTCATTTGGATGACAATGATGAGAAGGCAACAATGAGTTATTTTTATGATATTATGGTAAGGGCGAAGGAAGCAATCAATATCAATATGAAAAAAAGTCTTCTTCGTATACACCTTATCTTATAGTAATCAATGAGAGATAGCAAAGGCAACTTTACTATCTGTTGTTTGTAGTTGAGATATTTTTAAATCCGAGTGTCTATTTTAGACCAAGTTTTACAAAGAGAGCTAAAGTTAATAAAAGAATGTTATTAATTATTACAAAAATTGTTGTCATGGAATTATGCAAGATCTCTTAAGCTCACAAATGGAGATTTATAAGGATGCATCTAGTAGTTTTGGGATGTCCATTGCTATTCTCCAAAGATACAAACATAATACAGGTATATATTTTTGTTACTTGTTAGAAATTAATCATCATTTTATTTTGTTTATAATGTTACTTTTGTTGCCATATAGTTGCTTTGTAGAGCCAATTTGAAAATGGCATTCCATAATTGCAAAGGTTTGTAATTCAAATTATAAGTCAATATATGAGTACAACAAGGTGTGAAAGGAATTAAAGCATATTTTAATCCATTCATTATAAGAAAAGGAATAGATTAAAACACAAAAAATTGAACGACTTATTGTTTGATATAATTTAAAGTTTTGAGAAAGATATGTTATCATCATTTATCATTATTAAGTTGAATATAATTTCTTAGTAACTTAATTTTATTTGTTTGCTAGGACTCTTAATAGAATAAGTAGTTATGTAGATCCAATTTATCTTAATTATATCGATCTTTTAGTGGATTGGTTTTTAAGGAATCAAGTTTGATAGATGAGAGTGATTTGGAAGATAATATTGGATGGAAAAGTATTGAAATGTCATTTGGTACAATAAATTTGAATGATGTTGATAATAAGACTCTCCTCAACAATGAGGATTTTATACCAAATAAGAACTGAGGTCAATGTGATTTAAGCAAATACTTAATTAAATAAAGTTCCAAGTTTTCATTTCTTCTCTTCTTTTAATTTCACTTATATTTGATACATATGTTAAATTCTATACATGCAATATAAATATAAACTTTTAACTGTAATATTTTTGTTTCAGGTTTCGCTTCTTTTTTATTATGTTTCTTGACACAAACTTTAGTTGAAAACTTATAATAATTATGGAGTCATAGAACTTTAATATTTTTTCTATTTGATATATTGATATAATTATTTTTAATTATATGATAAATTGTAACATTTTAAGTACTTTATATTATTCTTAATTTTATATTTGTATATAATTAAACAATCTTTTTTAAATTAATTATGGTTATTGCTTATGTCAAAAGTAATATTAATATAAATAAATAGATTATTGTTATTTTAAATCTCTATTATTATAATTTTTAGAGACAAGGTTAAAATTAAAAATTATATAGCACAATATATTAAGAGATTATTTTGCAATTTTAAAAATTCAGAAACTATTTTATAATTTTTAAAAAATTGTATAAAACGATACTTAATATTAACCGATAATAGTATAGTACCGTACCAAAATTAGAACCAAATCTAGTACTAGTATCGATACAGTATTCATAACATTGATACCAAATAAAATAAGAGAAAAAGGTCATTTTTAACCCTACGGTTTACATCCTCTGACAAATTTAACTTAGAGAGTAAAAATTAAACACTAGTATTTGACAAACGTTAAAATTCAACCTTATATTAACTGAGAAACTATGACTTGACACATATTTATAATATTTTAATTATTAGCCAAGTGAATCTAACGTGGCTATATAGGACCTGCCTACTTAAATTATAAATTTTATTAATATTTTTTGATAGTTACTATAATTATTTAACCTAATTTTTGTTAACCTAAGAAATTAACTTAACTAATTATCCTATTAATAGATAAGTAAACCCTAAAATTTATTAAACTAACAAATCAAACTGAAGTTATTTTGCAATTGTCTAATGGTTATGGAATCATTGGGCCCGTTTGGTAAACAGCGTTTCAGCCATTTTTTAGCGTTTTAGAAGATATTAGCTGTAGTCAAACAGCTAATTATTTTGTTTGATAAACAGCGGATTAAGTTAGGTGAAGATTGACGTCTAGCAACATGTCATGACTACCCAAATATTAGGAATGTCAAAGTGGTTTGACTTAACCTA